>CAUYRT010019909.1:0-17708 GCA_963574885.1 Lepilemur ruficaudatus
GGGCGCGGCCGGGCACGTGGCCGCGGGGGGCGGGCGCGCAGGCGCGCTGGGGCCGGGCGCGGCCTGGAACCCGGGCGGCGGCATGCGGCGGTTGGGGCCGGCGGCGGCCGCGGCGGCCGTAGGCCTCGCACTGGCCTTGGAGGCGCTGCCCTGGGTGCTGCGCTGGCTGCGGGCCGGGCGGCGGCGGCCGCGGCGCGAGGTGCTCTTCTTCCCGTCTCAGGTGACCTGCACCGAGGCGCTGCTGCGGGCCCCGGGCGCGCCTGCCGGGCCCCTCGCGGGCTGCCAGTGCAGCCTGCCGCACGGCGAGAGCTCCCTGAGTCGCCTGCTGCGCGCCCTGCTGGCCGCCCGGGCCAGCCTCGAGCTCTGCCTGTTCGCCTTCTCCAGCCCGCAGCTGGGCCGCGCCGTGCAGCTGCTGCACCAGCGCGGGGTGCGCGTGCGGGCCGTCACCGACTGCGACTACATGGCCCTCAATGGCTCGCAGATCGGCCTGCTGCGGAAGGCAGGTGGGCCTGGCGCGACCGCCCCTGGGGGGGGGCGCCTGGGCACAGGTCGGGACCCCCTGATTCGCCTCGCGGCCTAATGAGGTCCGGGGGCTGTGCGGAGAAAGCGGAGCCCCCGCGTCAGGCCAGGCCGGCGCAAAGCCGACCCTCTGCGCTAGTGCTCCCAGCGGGGGAAGGTCTGCGGGTTCCCAAGGGCCCGTGGCCTGTCTCTGGACAGCCCGCACTTCTTCCCACCCCTTCTGGTGTCCGGCGTTCGGGACAGCGTGCGCCTGGGCAGCCCGGGCCGGCAGAGTTTCTGGCTGTTGCAGCCTGAGGCTCAGACTGACAGGGCCAGGCTTAAAAACTCTGTGCCACCCCTGGGCCAGCGCCGGGGACCGCGAGACAGCGCCCTGGTGACCAGGGCCCTGCGGCGGGGAAGCCAGCTGCCCGAGATTCTGCTTCGGTCTGGAGACTGAGGGCTGGGGAGGGACGCTCTTGCCTCCGACACGAGTGAAGACAGGTGCGGAAAAGCGGAGCCAGAGCGTGCGGTGGACGAGCTGTTCGTCGGTGGTTTCTCCGGCTGCAGATGGGGGCGCAGGTCTGGGCGCAGGCACAGGGGATGGAAGTGTGAGGGGCGCGCATGTGCCTGCGGCCTGAGGGCCTCTGTCCCCCTCCCGGTCAGGTGAACGTGGCGGGCCGGCGGCTTCTTGCTGCCTGTTCGTCAGCGCCCGCACCGTCCCCTGTGTGACCTGGTAATTCTGGTGGCCACAGTGATGGAGAGACACATCCAGCCCTGGAACCGGCCAGGCTGGGCACTGTCTCGCCGCCACTCTGTTCCCGTGCGCGCCCAGCCTGCTGCTGACCTGGGAAGCAGAGCAGCCTTTGGGGAGTCGGCTTTCCCTCGCGGGCCTGGCGCGAGAAGGCCCCTCGGTCTGTGCCCGCAAGTTGCACCCCTCGTGGGGAGCGGAGGAGGCAGTTCCATCCTTACTGGCAGCCTCAAGAGTTGCCTTCCGTGCGTTTGTGATTTTAGTGGGGGAGCGTGGGTACCTCTAGGCACGGACAGTTCTGTTTTATTTGGTAAGCTCTGAGGGAATCATAGAAGCTCGGATTTGGGAACAATCTTATAGGGCTCCCAGATCAAGTCCCCCGTCTAAGGCTCGGCTCCCCTCTCGTGGCCTCCCTGCCGTATCCGCAGGCCTTGAGGCCGTCAGCAGCATGTGTCTGTTAGGTGAATGTGTCTGTGCCAGTGTCTGTTAGAATCAGTTCCAGGTGCTTGGGGACACTAGTGCACAAGGCCAGGCCCAGCGAGGAAGCCGACTAAATCGTGGATATTTGATTTAGGGCACTAAGAAGGTTCAGGAAGACTTAGTAAAGCAGGGTAAGGTACTAGGGTGTGGGAGGAAGTGGGTTGGGCCAGCACAACTGCCGCGGGCAGTGACACATGGGACAGGGCAGAGACCTTGCCTATTGAGAGTGTGCTCTTGGAAGGTCGAGGCATACCGAGTGGCTGGAACAGCAGGGACAGATGCCCTGAGCAGCAAGACGTCCTCCTTGGCTGGAGGCAGAAAGCTGTGAGAGAGCAGGGCTGGTGGGGCCGATGGCAGCTGAGCTTCGTCCTGTCCTGTGATGCGGCCTGTGTGCTGGGCCGCAGAGGTGGTCTGGAATGGTCAGATGTTAGGTGTATTTGGAAGGCAGAGCGAGCAGGATGTGCTGGTGGGCTGGCCACAGAATGTGAGAAGTGTTGGATTCCCGTGGTAAGGGAGTCACTGCTGTCCAAGGTAGGGCTAAAGTACAGGTGTACCATTACATGTGAATTTCACAGAGACAAATAATGTTTAGTGTGTGTCCCAGATACTCCATGGGACATAGTTCCCTTCAAAAATTATTCCTTGTTTGTCTGAAATCCCAATTTAATTTGGACATACTGTATATTTCATAAATCTGGCAACTCTCTTCCAATGAAGCATATTTTCTACTTTTAAGCCATGTTTCTAACAGTCCATTCTTTGGGCAGATGATGATGGAGGCACACATCATTCTATGGGCTGGGACAGTGGGAACAAGGCAGACAAGCCCTGCCCTGGAGGAGTTTGGAACTCTGAAGTGAGAGGGACGGCAACCATTACTGGTTCTTTGGTGAAGGAAGCACGGTGGTGTGGAAGAGGAAAACTCGGTTTTGCGTTAGTCAGTCAGTTAGTTAGTTAGGGTCCTTCTTGCCTCACCAGCCAGAAAAGCCACCGCACACTGTTATGAGGAGGTGCCAGCAGGCAGGCCTGGCTCCCGAGAGCTGTAAGAGTGACCCCATGCGCTATCTTTGCTCCGGTTGCCTCTGATGCGGCTAACAATGGCATGGCCCTCACCCAGACCCCAGGGCTGATAGGTGGGTTGTTCCCCAGAGGAAATCAAGTGTTGTTGAGAGATGAAATCTGCTGGAGGGTGAGGAGCAGGTGACTCCATAGTGCCTGTTGTTGTCCCACCTGGTTCCCTGGTGGCATGTGCTCTAGCCTCTCACTTCTCCAGAGTCCCTTCTGGGAGCTCAGTGCCACCACCCTGTGGAAGGCCTTCCTACCAAACTGGGAACCACACACTCACGGAGCAGATGTGCTGGAATAAAATTATCTCCTGCCTTTTCTGCAGGTATCCAGGTGCGACATGACCAGGACCTGGGCTACATGCATCACAAGTTTGCCATCGTGGACAAGAAGGTGCTCATCACTGGCTCGCTCAACTGGACCACACAGGCCATCCAGAACAACAGGGAGAACGTCCTGATCATGGAGGACGAGGAGTATGTGAGGCTTTTTCTGGAAGAGTTTGAGCGCATTTGGGAAGAGTTTAACCCTACAAAGTATACCTTTTTCCCACAAAAGAAGAGAAGTCACTGAAGTTGTGCTCTCTCCAGTCTTCAGAGCTGAAGGAGAGAGAGGCTTCCATGCTATAGAACTTTCGGTGCCTCCAGTCGAAACCAAACCCAACCTACAAAGAGTGACCGTGCAGGCTGCTGGGCCTTGTGCAGACTCTGCATTCTGAGTGAGGGAAACCTCAGTGTTAGGAAAAATCATTTAAACTAAATTCTTATTCATTAGAATACTAAATTGAACTAATGTTTGGGGTTAAAAAGGAAAGGGAAATTCTTGGTATATCAGGTCCACTATTTTGGACCAATTCTATTTTTTTTTTCTCTCTCCACTACAATAAATTTGGCTACAGCTTGTCATAGGTGTGCTTCCAGGAACTTTGCCTGTAGCTTGGTTTAGAATTGAAGGGTTTCTGCTGTTGCACAGAAAAGGCACAGTGCCTCTTTGGGGGTTGAACATGTAATTCCTTTTCCTGATTCTAGAAAATCCTCTTCTGCTTTGGCCAGCTTAGTCCAACTCAGCCCTTTTGGTATCTCCCTGAGAATTCTTCCTCCTCCCCCTTTGGACCAGCCTCCCCATCTGGCTGAGGGTGCACCTGGGCCCCTCACTGTCACCAACTCCTGGGAGTCAGCAGAGGGGGAAGAGGACAGGGGAGTCCGGAAGGAGAGAGGTTGAGCACAAGCAGTCCTTGCCACTAAAGGGCCTCTGCATAATTACTCTTTAAAACGAAGATGCATGAAAATGCCCATCCTGAGCAGCTGACCTCTGTCTTCATGTGGTCAAGTGTCAGTGTGGGCTGCAGGCAGCCAGAAGCTGCTTTTGTTTCCATGTTGTACTTTTAATTTCTAACATTCTCAGGTTCAAGGTAATTTTGTTATGTGTTGAGAAGTGACCTTGCCTTTAACACCTGTGGACTTCGGGAACTCACATTTTGGGCTCAGGGTAATCAATCTTGAATCACTTGACCATGGAGAGGGAGGGATAGGGCAGGGCCAGGGGAGCAGCTTCGGGTGGTGGTATCTTCCACACCCACACCTGTGTTTCTGTTCTCAGCTCGGTTTACAGTCATAGGTAGCTAGGACAGGTGTCTTATGTGCGTTTGTGAAATGTTCCAAATTATTTTAGCAAATGTTTTTATGTGTATTTTATATACAGATAGCTTGAATGACATCTGAAGCTGTGATTTCACTATTTTGTCATATTCTGTGTGTCATGAGCTGTGGGCCACCCATCCCGAAGTCTGTTGAGTGTGTGCATGGGTCTCATGACCCAAGCTCGTGCTGATGTTACCATCTGGACAGTGCCTAGTGCTGTATGTTTTCTCCTTTTTAAAGTTACTTTTTACTCACAGTGTTAGGCAAGTAAACATGGAAGTTAATTTTAAAAATTCAATTGAATCTGTAAAGTATTATATACAGATTGGAAATCACTAAAAATGGTTTTACATTAAAAGTGTTTTTTCATCTGGGTCTGTGAACCCCCACAGTTTATGTTCTGAAAAGAAAATGGGAGAAGTTATAAAGTGTCCCCTGAATGGTGAAGCCACATAATCCTGGACTTCTGACATATTTGAATAAATATGTTCTTATTCTGTATTGTGAATACTGCATGTCTTTGCCTTATCTTGCTGAGTCATTCAAACAGGGGCCACTCTTCATTAAACAAACAAAACTTTGTGCTGGGGGCAGTATAAATACATCGCTGTTTAGAAACTGTTGGTCAAGATGGGAGTCCCTCAAAGAGGAACAAGACTTTAATACTGGAGCGCCTGCTTTCCAAATGCGTTCCAAAGTGTCAGACGCCTCCTGGTCCTGTCTCTAGACCCACCAGATGGAAGCACATTCCCAGCTCTCCCTTCCCTGTCTCATGAGCTCCTCCGCCCCCTCCCAGGGTCCTGCGGCGACTTCTCAGGGAGGCAGTGATCAGATGCACACACAGTCATGTGGCCACACACTGCAGGAAAGTTTTAAGAAATGTGAAATTATTTTACTTTATTTCATATATTCAATACTATTTTCATCATCTTAGGAGCAGAGGGAAATTGAATCTCACAAAAAGCTTCAGATACTAGTTAACTTTTCTGAAAAGAACTTGTGGTAAAAAAAATGTCCCCTGAGGGAATACAATTTTCAAATCTCCCTCCAAAGTCTGGGCAGAGTCCTCTGCGCCGCAGAGGAGCTCCCTGAGCTGTGCGGCGGGTCCTGAGCAGCAGCCGCTGGCAGCAGAAGCCGAGCACCTTGAGCTTCTCTCCAGCTGGCCAAGGAGATCTTCGGGCCACACAGGCTGTGATAACAGCACAGCCCAGGAGACACCCAGAACTTGAAGCCTCAGGCAGGTGATGCCAGGAAGTGACAGGGGGCAGGGACTCGACCTGGAATGAAGACGGCTGAGGAGGGGGTTGCGTTGAGTTGTGTGTCACCTGAAGCCTCTCTTTTTGCCTACAAGATTCTGTCTTGTGTCTCCCTAGAGAAACTTTACCCAAATGTGCTTGACAGTTGCTTTACAAGGGAAGGTCTGGGAAATCTCCCCTCTAACTGCCCCTCTGCCCAGGATGGGCTCTCACTGTAACAGAAGAAACAAGAAAAAGGATAAAAATGTTTTCCTGTCTTTTAAAACTTTCCCCAATCTTTTTGGGAATTAAAACCTGTATCCTGGCCTCAGGCCAGTGGCAGGGAAGGGGCAGGGGAATGTCCTTCTTTGTACCACAGGAGACAGCGCAATAGAATTGTCCCGACGGAGGTCACCAGAGATTCCTTAAGACGGGATCTATCAGAACTATCAAATGCAGTTAACAATGCCCTGAGGCTGAAAACCCTCCCTTTAAAAGTTCTGCATTTCTACTTATGAAGAGAACAATGGCACTTTAAGATGGGAGTCTCCATCATTTGCCTGCAAATTAATAAACTACGCTTTCCTTTTCCTCAACCACTTGTCCTCTTGTCCCCATTCTTCTGATGCAGGCTCAGGGACAAGTGCCCAGCTTTCTGTAACATCATTGCCAGCTTAGTGGTTTGGGTTCAGTGTTGTCATTTTAAGGGGGACAGTGATACAGCGTAAGAACAAGCCTGAGGTACACATTGAACATTAGCAAAATAGAGTTTAAAATATTTTAAACTCTTCCAATACTTTTGATTTTGAAAACTGTAATAGCAGCAGACAGCCTTAACAGTCTGCCCACACTGCTGACTACTGTCAGAACATTTGCATGAACCAATGCAACTACGCTTCGAAGCACTATGTTGGGTCTATTGGTTTTTAAAGCAACTCTTTATTTTTTAAAATAACACTTTATCAAGATTCACGTAATAAAATTCACACTTTAAAAGTATACAATTCAGTGGATTTTAGTATTACAGAGTTGTGTAACCATCACCCCCAAAAGAGACCCTGTCCTAACAGCAGTCACTGCCTATCCCCCTCTACCCACCAGCCCCTGGCAACCACTGTCTACCGTCTTACGGATGTGCCTGTTCTGGATATTTCATATAAGTGGAATCATATAACATGTGGCCTTTTGTATCCGCCTCATTCACTCAGTGCAATGTCATGGGTAATCCCTGTTGTAGCATGTATAGCACCTTATTTGTACGGCTGAATAATGTTCCCCTGTATGGATAATACCACATTTTGTTATCCAGTTATCAGTTGATAATTAGGTTGTTTCCTCCTTTTGGCTGTTACAAATAATGCTTCTATAAACATTTGTGTAAGTGTTTGCAAAGACATGTTTCCATTTCTTGACTATACACATAGGAGTGAAACTGTTGGGTCATGTAACTCACTGTTTAGTCATTTGAGAAACTGCCAGACTGTTTTCCAAAGTGGCAGTGTCATTTTTACATTCCCACCAGCAGTGCATGAGAATTCCTTCTTCACATCCTCACCAGCATTTATTATTTGACTTTCTGGTTACAGCCATCCTAGCAGGTATCGTGTCTCGCTGTAGTTCTGACTTATATTTTCCAGCTGACTACAGATGTTCAATATCTTTTCATGTGCGTATTACCATTTGTGCATCTTCTTTGGAGACATGTCTATTCAAACCCTTTGCCCACTTTTTGGGTTGCCATTATATTAAGTTTTAATAGTTCTCTGTATATTCTGGATACAAGTCCCTTAACAGAAATTTGATTTGCAAATGTTTCTCCTTTTCTTTGAGTAATTTTTCTTGATGGTATTGTTTGTAAGATGTAAGTTTTACATTTTTATATAGTTCAGTTCATCTATTTTTATTGTTGTTGCCTGTGCTTTGGTGTCATAGCTAAGAAACCATTGACCAACCCAAGGTCACAATACTTTTTTTTTTTGAGACAGAGTCTCACTCTGTTGCCTGGGCTAGAGTGAGTGCCGTGGTGTCAGCCTCGCTCACAGCAACCTCAAACTCCTAGGCTCAAGCAATCCTCCTGCCTCAGCCTCCCAAGTACCTGGGACTACAGGCATGCGCTAGCATGCCCAGCTAATTTTTTCTATCTATTTTTAGTTGGCCAATTAATTTCATTCTATTTTTAGAAGAGAAGGGGTCTTGCTCTTGCTCAGGCTGGTTTCGAACTCCTGACCTTGAGCAGTCCTCCTGCCTTGGCCTCCCAGAGTGCTAGGATTACAGGCGTGAGCCACCGTGCCCGGCCCACAATGATACTCTTATCACTTACACTTAGGTCTATGATCCATTTGAGTTAGCTTTTGAGTTAGCTTATGGTGGTAAGGTCAGGGGTCCAACTTCACTGTTTTGCATCTATCTATCTAGTTGTCCCAGCATCATTTGTTGAAAAGATTACTCTTTGCCCACTGAATGGTGTTGGCACCCTTGTTGAAAATCCATTGACCATAAGTGTAAGGACCTTTTTCTGGACTTTTCATTCTGTTCCATTGATCTGTATGTTTATCCTTATGTCAGTATCGCACTGTCTTGATGACGGAAGCTTTGTAGTAAATTTTGAATCCTGTTAGCATGAGTCCTCTTTGTTCTTCTTTTCCAACGTTGTTTTAGATGTTATGGGTCCCTTACATTTCCATATGAATTCTAGGACAAGCAGATAAATTTCTTCCAAAAAAAAAAAAAAAAGGCAGCAAGGAATTTGATAGGGACTCTGCTGAATCTGTAGATCAAATTGGGGACATTGCCATCTTAATATTGTCTTCCAATCCATATACAAAGGATGCCTTTCCATTTTGCATTTGTTTAATTTCTTTCACTATGATTTGTAGCTTTCAGTGAATGAGTCTTTTGTTTTTTGAGACAGGGTCTCAATCTGTTGTCTGGGCTGGAGTACAGTGTGCAATGGTGTTATCGTAGCTCACTACAACCTCAAACTCCTGGGCTCAAGTGATCCTCCTGCCTCAGTCTCCTGAGCAGCTGGAAGTACAGCATGCACCACATCTGGCTATTCATATTTTAAATCTTTTGTAGAGATGGGGTCTTGCTGTGTTGCTCAGGCTGGTCTTGAATTCTTGGCCTCAAACCACTTGCTTATTTTTTGATGTTATTGCAAATAGAATTGCTTTCTTAATTTCAGTTTTAGATTATTCATAACTATTATATAGAAATACAACTGATTTTTATACACTGATCATGTATCCTGCAAACTTGCTGACCTCCTTAGTTCTATCAGCTTTTTTTTTTTTTTTTTTGTGGAATCCTTAGAATTTCCTATATACAAGATCATCTCATTTGCAAATAGAGATAGTTATACTTCTTCCTTTTCATTCTGGATGTTTTTTCTTAGCCTAATTGCTCTGGCTAGACTCAGTACACTGTTCACTAGAAATGGTGAGATCAGGTGTCCTTGTCTTATTACTGATCTGAGGGGGAAAACTTTCCGTCTTTTAAATTATGATGCCGTAGGTTTTTCACATATGGTCTTTATCATATTGAGGAAGTTCTCTTCTGTTCCTACTTCAGTGTTTTTTTTTTTTTTTTTTATCATGAAAGGGCTTTGGATTTTCAAATGCCAATTGATTTTTTAAATTGCACTTACATAATTAAAAAAAAAAAAGCCAGGCATGGTGCTGTGTGCCTGTAGCCCCAGCTACTTGGGAGGCTGAGAAGGGAGGAAGGATCATTTGAGACCAGGAGTTTGAATCCAGCCTGGACAACACAGTGAGACCCCCATCTCTTAAAAACAAAACAAAAATAACAAAACCCCCCACCATATTAGGCCAGTGTCCAAAAACTTTGTTGTATACATTTAACTATAATAATTTAAATGGGCAAAGAATTATTGAAAAATCCTTAAACAACTGGAATAGCACACTGAAAATATGTACCTTTATATGCCTGTGCTTTCGCGGTTTTTGCTAAGTTTTATAAATTCCTCAGGCTGATTTCTAGTTGGTAGAGTTAGACTTTAGTTGTTATCTGTTTAGCCCAATAAAAGTTTGGATTCCCACAGTTGACACATTTCATTCTAAAGGTTGTGACAATATTGATTCTTTAAAAATCTGCTGTATTTTAAATTTAGTAGGTCACAACTAGAATATTAAAAAATGAAGCAGAGTAGAAACATCAGAATATATCATAGTAAGGGTGTATCGTTTTGTTAAATTCTGGGTTTTTGGGGTGTGTGTGTATTGGGTCATGATGTAAAATGCATTTTCTATTCTAAAAAAAAGGTAAAATATTTTTGTAAATAAATCTATTCGTAAGAGGGACAGGTGTGGCGAGTTACAGTACCTAGACTGGTGAAGGCATCACCCATCATCAGCATTCCTTATTTAACAGTTAGCCCCCTGAGGCCTTCCATAACTGAGGCAGTGTCCATTAATTAGATTCCGGATATAAAATATTTCTTACTATGGTTTGTGTGTGAACATGTAAAATCTGAATTTTTATGTGAACTATCCTATTTATTTTTGAGACGAGGTCTCACTATGTTGTCCAGGCTGGTCTTGAACTCCTGAGCTCAAGTGATCCTCCCAACCTTGGCTTCCCAAATAGCTGGGACTATGGGTATGTGCCACCAAGCCCTGCTATACTATCCTAATTTTGAAATGCTAAAAACTAATCCAAAACTTTTAAAAACACTTTTTAAAAAGCAGGTTATAAATAAAACTTTTAAAAAAATCCACTATAGATCTCCAAGCTACTACCCAGTTTCAACTTTTGACCTAAATGCATATTTTGCATATAACTCTCCATTAAACAAAATTTCATTACACAGCATGCAAAGGGTGATGCAAAAATAGTTTATTATGATATAGTTTATGTAAAGTTAGACAGTATTTACAAAATAAAAATGATCAGCTACATCCATGGGAATCTAGCATGTCACACGAAGGAATTAATATTTTGACAAAAATAACACTTCAATTACAGTGAACAGCTGATCACAAACTTTGAAAAAGAAAAAGCCTCAAACTAAGCCATAAAGTCTTGAATCAAAAAAAAAAAAAAAAAAGCGTGAGCAGCTCAGCTAGCCAGGCCTTCTCTTCGGGACACCAGTCTGACAGAAGACCCACCCCCACACCTGGGGAGGCTGTGCTCACGACCTGCCTTGTTCACTGAGGCCTGTTTTCTTCTGCACATAATTTTTAGTCTGGCAGGCATTATCATCTACTATTAGAACAGAAATTAAACACCAGTTAAAATTATACAAGCTTGTTCTTTCAACATCTAGCATGTGACTGCTGAAATACTTAGCTGTGGTAGAAGTGATTCTGTGAATCATTTCCAAACTTGTCCCAACTGATGAAAAGCACCTACATTTCTACTGTGTTCATATATTGCTCCCCCAGCAGTTTGGCATAGCATATTTTGCCTTTGATAGCTGAGCTGAGACAGTCACCCAGATAGAAGGGTATACTTGTGAGAAAAAAATCATAAGAGTTATAACTGTTGAGGAGCCATGTGGATGTTTTACAATTTATAAGTACTACCTTAGGAAAACCACATGAATTAATTCTTACAATTTAACTGGTTTTGAATCCTAATATAAGTCAGTAGATACAGTCATTAATACTAACGGTAAATCCTAAATCCTTTAAAATCCATTTTAATCAAAGTTTTGTGATATAAACATAACAGTAGTGAATTGAGTGTTCTTCACAATCCATTCCTAACTTTCTCTAAAACAAAAGGCTGTGACATGACTGACTTCTCACTGGAGAAGATGAAGTGCATGCTGATGCGGCTGGCTGCAGGTGGTCTGTGTCAGAAGACTGCTTTTTTGGACCTTCCTTTTCTCAGGTGATTCGAGCTGCATTCTGGGGGAAGCCCCCCTCACCGAGGCTGCGGCCGGGGCTCACCCACCTCCACACACACACAACAGTACTGGATTCTCCAATTTTTAACCACTCTGTGACTCCTTACCAATTTGACGAAAATACATATTGTAAAATAAGATGCACTGCAAGTTTTGTGACCACAATGGAATTACACAATGTAAGCAAACAGCTGGGAATCCAGATAGTTCAGCAGCTTTGCACATGACCCTGCCCAGCTAGTCCGGGAAGCTGTCAGAAAACACGCATTCAGACCCTTGATACCAGAACCGTGCCTTAGACCAAGTCTCCTTACTAGTCTTTGATTATGTGTGAAACAGTCTGGTCAAGACGTGGCTACTATTTTTCTTCACTGTCCTGACTGGTTCTACCAAGAACAGGTAATACAGCATTCTTTCAGTTTAAAACAATTTATGGATGCAGGGTTATCATTAGTTTAGATACTGTATACATTCTTTAAAACCAACTGTTAAATGACCAAAGCTTTTAAAAAGATACAACAGTTACTAAAAACGTTTCCTTATAGTGCAGGTGGGGTTCAACAGTGCAGTTCCCCCATCTTAAAAAGGGATGTCTGTAGATTTTCTTAAAAATCCATACAAACTTTGTCACAAAAATCCCTGCAGTAACTTCTCAGTAATATATACACTGCTTGCTCTGAATAATATACAGGTTACTTTAAAGAAAATAAACACAGCTGCTTTTAAATACAGAAAAAATTGCAAGCTACACTGAGCATGCAGTAGCTTAAGTATTCCCAAAGTACTGTGAGCACCTAGAGGACTCTGACCCAAGATGCATTAGGACAGGTGGGGCACTGTCCCACCTACAGGGATGGTCTAGTTTTGAGCTATTAAACTCCCCTACTCAGAGCTGAAGGATTTCAGAGAAGGCAAACATCTTCTGCCTAGAGACACAAGAATACTTGAAACTCATAGTTCTCAAAAAGACAAAAGAATGAGTAGGGTCTTTTCCATGGCAGACAAAATTTCAGAGCATTGATAGTGTTACTTTCCATACAGAATTTATGTAACATCTTCCTATTAAGCTAAAATGAGCAGTTTTACTAAACCTCACCTCATGGTGATTGTCATTGTTTTCGTCTGTGGAAAGCATGACCTTCCTGAAAGCTGTTTGCACACGTGTATAAATACACAACACTGTGCACAAGCACCACACACATCCGCCTCTTAAGGGCAGTTTGTAGAATGACTCGCCATAGCTGCTGTGGAGGAGGAACACGTATCGCAGAATGTTCTGCTACTTGGTATTCAAGAACAATGGTGGACTTCACCTCAACCTGAAGAAGACCTCTTTCACAGGTTTAAAAATCTAGTATCTGAGCTTACACCTTTTAAGGGTTTGGTGGCATGGGAAAGCCAGAGGAGAGGAGGAGTGTGCTTGTATATGGTTAACTCCCAACCTGAGTGTGTGGAGCACCCACAGGCAGCTGCCCAGTGTTCATGGACTGGAAAAGAGATGGTAGTGTTAAGCAGTCTGGGAATTCTTCTCGTAAGAACACCAGAAGGTAGGAGAGTCTAGTAAGATGAAAAGTGGGAAAAACAGTGTACAAATACCTTAATTTTGAGAACCTTTTGAATAAGTAATTTCCCAGCAGCCTTCTTCCCAACTCTTTTCAGGAAGAGTCGAGGTGACTTTGCCAGGACATGTTCACTCATCTCAGCAACGGAGCACATGCAGGGGCCATGCCACTGCAGGCAGGGGACACAGTGTCCTCTCTGGTGTGTGTCATCTCTTAGTGCTCCAACAGGACATTAGGGAAACAGTTAAAAATCTGTTCATAAAGCAAATTCCTTGTATGTAAGAGTGTAATGACTCAGCTATCCAGGATTTTTAGGGTGTGAAATATTCTGAATGAATGAAGTTTCCAGGGAAGTGAAGCTTCTCATTAAATTGCCAAACATTTCTTTAAAATTTTAACATTGAATTTCTTAGAAGTATAATACCATACATTCCCATTCTTTATAAAATTTTGAAAATACTTTCTTTCCCCCTTTCTTGGTGACAAAGAGGTCACAGGTTTTGTTGTTTTTTTTAAAATTATGTCTTACAAAGTCTAAAACTCCAATCTTCTTTAGGACAATGACAAGCAAACTCTTATCTTCAGGAAAAATAAATGTTGATGGGTTGCATTCTTTTCATTTTAAAAGGTAAACTGTCGTAAAACTTAACAAATCAGCGAATGAAGTGGTGGGGAGGCAGCCATTACAACAGCTATGGAGTGCACAAGGAGCAGGGCACAGCAGAGCTCCCCCGCCCCGAACCCCTGAAATTAGGCCCCAAGTAGAGGAGGCCAAACAGGCCCGAGCATTGCACATCCCAGTAAGGGGGAGAAGGGGCTGCTTGTCTGTGCAGGTGACGCGTGTGGCCAGCCAGCAGGACCCCACACACAGGGTGGCCCGCTGCCTCACGTGGAGACAGCCTGCCAGGCCTCAGTGATAAAAAGGAGTGTGTTCAGTTCTCAGCACATTGCCATGTGGCCAAAAGTTAGAGTTCCATCTCCCCCCACAGTGACGTGAATGGTGGTAAAACACACCCCATAAAAGCGCTCTTCAAGCCATCCACTCTGCTTCTGGCCTTCTCTGTCAGTGCTCCCTTCAGGCATATTCTGAGGTTCACATCGGTGCAATTCCCTCCTCTCTTCCCGAGTCTGGCCTGCAGGAGTGGGGGGATGACCACGCCCAGTGGCTCTGCTAAAGCCGACTCTTGCTGAGTCTTCCATTCAACTGACCAGTCGGCTGGCTCCCTTCTGCCTTCGCACGTGCTGGATTCGGAGGGAGGAACCTCTCTGACTTTATGCTCTTGTTCCATAAGCCCATGTGTTCAGGACATGGTCTCCCACTGTCACCCCCAGACGGCCAGCGCTTCATGCAGAGTGCAGGCCTCATTCTCACTCCCTTAGCAGGGCTTCTGGTTTCCACGGTGACAAGCCGCCCCTCCCCCAGGCCGGCTGTGGACAAGACGCTCCCGCGCACAAGAGCTGGGGCGCCACACGTGCTGATAAAGGAACTTGACCAGCAGAAATGACCACTGTGTCAAAAGAAGTCGAACTATTTAGTTTTCCAAGTTTGGCATAGCTTACTTGCAGGTTATGAGTGAATGAATATATTTTATAGGAAAATATTTAAAATAGTGAAGTCTATCCATTTAACATTTTCCTCACCCATGAAGTGGGGCAGGCTAACTACTGCTTAGTCTGTGCTAGCAGCAGCCTGAGACCTGTCGGTGCCTAGTCCCGACAGCCCTGTGCTGCCTGCAGCAGCCCCTAAGAACCATCCTCTACCAATACAGAAACCAGTTCCACTTCTGCATTTTTATACTTTCTTCTCTCTGGAATTCAGGTGCTAAACTCCTTTCAAAGGGATCCAGACGCCTGTAAGGAGCAAACGGGGGTGGGGGGTACGGGGACACTGAGGACCTGCGTGACCTGCATGTGCTGGGCCAGCGGTGGTGGAGACTGCCGGGGGCAGCTGCCAACCCCTGTGCCAGTGTTAGTACCTGGGGCAACATTCTACGTTCCTGGGACATGAAGGGCATCTTTATTTTCTTTCTTGCCTGGTTCACTCCAGCTGGAGGACATAACCCATCAGCAGGAAACTCAGATTATCCCGACCCAGATGGCAGCTGTCCCTGTGTGACGGCACTCTTCCACAATGCCACGACAAGGGCAGGGCACTTTTGGGAGGCTGCAGCTGAAGCAGCCTTTTGTTAAGAGGAGCCAGAGTGTCTCTTTTTCTCTGCTGCCTCAGCATCCACAGCCCTTTCCTGGCGACACCTCACAACCAGCCCTGGAGGAGCAAGTCCTTCTGCCTCCAGTGACCGTGAGGCCTTCATCAGAGGCTGCGGCGCTGGGAGGAGCACAGATGCCCAGCTCACCTGTCTCCTGCAGGCTCTGCCCGACCCCAAACACTGCAATGCAATGTATTCATTCCCCAGCATTCTGGAGGGCCAGCCTCGAGGGGCAAGTGATGAAGAGAAATGAATAAAATGCTCTTTTGACCTATGGGCAAACTTGCTTTTATTCTAAGCACTTCGAGGGTTGGAGGCAGATGAAGTCTGTCAAGGAGCAGACCCTGCCAAGAACCCCCAGAGGCAGAAGGCAGGAAGCTGCCTGCAGAAGGACCAAAGGGTCCCCAGGGGCAGCAGGATGGTCACAGAGGAAACCACACCAGGGCAGGGCAGGGCAGGGGAGGCAGCAAGGTGGTGGTCCTCAGAGAACCACATGAAATCAAACACCCAGAGAACAGAGGCAACCACACTTCCTTCCCGTTGGATCTGGCCTCACATCAAGTCCCTGCCTGCCCTGGAGGAGACGTATGTCCTGGCAGGGGCCTAGAGAGAGCAATGAGGCTGGTAGGGACAGGGGGTCCCCAGCGTTCCTTCTGTACAGTCCCATTCTGAGCATGACACTGAAAGGTCCATTTCTCAAAGTGCTGCCAATCTAAACGGGGGGAGGGGGGGCGCAGGTTAAGAAGTGGGTCTCACTATGTTTCCCAGGCTGTAATGCAGCGGCTATTCACAGCATGATCACAGCTCACTGCAGCCTCAACTCCCGCCTCAGCCTCCTGAGTGGCTGGGATTACAGGCACCAGGCACGTGCCATGCCACCATGCCTGGCTCAGACAAGTATTATAAATTTTTAAACAGAATTTTCTCTTGCTGTTAAAAACATGGAAGAATAGTATCAAAGGAGTGAACGTGTGGGTTAAGGCCCCCTAAAACTCTTGGAAAGGGAAAGGCTTGATGGCAGTGGAGAGCCCTGAGTTTATTGCAGCCAGAAGTAAGCACCTGGGCGTGAGTCTTAAACACACAGAACCTGGGGCCTTCTGCCCTACCCTCCTCCTACCCACTGGGGCTGGGGCCAGACTTTTCTGAGATGACCTTGTTCATTAACTTAATCTAGAAACTGAGCAAGATGATTTATAGATTTTTACCCCCAAAGCAATGTACCCACAGGGACCATCAAACTCACTCAAGCATTAATACAAAGTGAAAGCACGCTCCCCGCAATAGAACCAGCAGATCCAGCGAGACCCCGTGTGTCCTCCAGGCATTCACAGGCTAACGCCCCACCTCATTCCTAAAAGCAGCAGAATTGGTTCCCAGTAGGTGAGGGGTCTGTTTATACTCCTTATCTTAATGAGATTAATGGCCTTCATGGGGGCATAACAGGAACTCTAAGAGATTTTCCAAGAAGTGCTGCAGAATTTTTTGTGGAATTAAAAAGGTCTTTGCTCAAACTGTTAGAAAAGCAAAACTGTTAGTATAGATGTACTTTAAATGGACACTTTTGAAGGTAAATGCTACAGAAGAACTTCTCAGCACTCACATTAATTAATGAAAGTCTTGAACACACACTAACGAGTTCCCATCAGCTTCCGACGTCCTCTGTACTCTCTTCTTGACTTAACGTGGGAGGTCTCCTCTCCTCCTCTTTCAGAGCAACGTGACAGTTTCTTTTCAAAAAGGTAAAACAAACAAACAAACAAAACAAAACAAAAAAAAAAACAAAAAAACTTCTCTCCCTTTGAATGATTCCCCAAGGGAATTCATAATTTCTTTCAGTCAGTCTGAAACCCCAGGCTGCAGGTCAGCATTTCAGTAGTTACGGGAAGACCAGAGTTACTGGAGACCAAGAAAGGAGCGAGCGGAGGAAGGAAGGAGAGGGGCTAGGGGTTTTGTGCAAGATTTAATAAAAAACAAACAAAAATAGGAATGGTTGCTTTCAACATATTCCAGGTTGTGACAGGTTTGCCACGATTATCTGGGGTGTGCTTCTAAGCTGCATCAGCGGAACAAATACAAAACGCCGTCCTCCTCTCAGGCCAAAAGGCAGTGCACCTCCTCCTCCGACAGCTGGGCTACCACGTCAGGTAGCAGTGCTGTGATCCAGGCCGAGCCAGACATCCACATGGCCTTTTCTCTGACCAACGGGGACCAGTCTACCCTGTGGCGTGCTTGATGTCGGGCCCTGTTTGCACCCCAGCGCTTAGTGAGGCAGAGCCGGCTAGCTTATCAACAGGCTGCTGAGCCTTAATACTGACAGTGAGTGTGGCGGCGTACAGCAAGGAAGGGGCTCTCACAGACACCGGCTGCAGGGATGGCCCTCCCGGCCCCACTGCTGGACTAATTT
>CAUYRT010019910.1:0-134082 GCA_963574885.1 Lepilemur ruficaudatus
GTGAGGGATAAAACTTACCTATTGGGTACAATGAGCACTGTCCTGGTGGTGGGCACACTGAAAGCCCTGACTTCAGCATTATAGAATATATCCATGTAACAAAAACTTTAAAAAAAAAGATTTTTATCTCATTATCTTCCTGTATCCTATGCTGCTGTTAAAAATATAATGTTAATCTTGGAAGAAAAAAGTGTAATTGGAGACCCTCATGCCAATTGTGTAAATGTTAAAAGTTACAAATCAAGGTAATAACATGATAAAATGTTCTATTCTTGTACCTTGGCGGGTATACTTTCCTAATACCCTGGAAGTCTAGGTTCAAATTTAGAATTCTTGGATTCCCTGGGGTACTGTGTCCTAATGTAGTAGCACACAGAGAGAGTTGGCCCCTAGCCCACTGCCCACTTGCTTTGTTCTCCCACCCCAGCTTATGAATACCAAAGCGCCACATACACCCCCACAAATGCCTGCTCTTTCCTACTACCTGGGCCTAGCACTGCAAGGCTCACGTGCGCCCTATAAGTGGCTTTGAGGCTGTTTGGACGTGGATTCCGGGGCCCTGGGTTTCCAACACCGTCAGTGGAAGGGGCACACTTTGAGTGGGATGGGGTTCAGTGGAGGAGGACAGAGCATGACACCCAGGACAGAGGTTCCTCTCATCCAGGTGTCACCTCTGACACCAGCTGTATTACCAGGAAAAATTATTACTATGGTTGTACTCGGGCAATTATGTCTCATTTTATTACAAAGCTAGTAGAATATGTTAAAAAATAGAAAAGGAACCTTCTACTCAAACACTTAGTTTACTTGCACCTTAAGCCAAAACAGATCAAAATTACCTAGGTACTACCTGGGAAATAGGAAGACTGAAATAAATGGCCACAGTGACACAGTAAATCCTAAACAACTTGTCTCCTTACTTCTGAAATGAAAACTGCTTATTTTTCCAATAAAAAAGAAATAAGCAAAGGTTTCACTTTTAAAGGTCAAGTAGACTATCAAGTTTTGTGGCTTTGTTTTACAAGATTTCTATTTTTCCACAGGAAAAACAAAACAAAACAAAACACCACAACACCTGAAAACTATTCAGGTTAAAAGTCTGCTAAGCTTTTATTCCACTATTTTTCTCTCCTGGGTTCCATAATAGATACATCTATGTGCAGTAATGATCTTCGGGGCCTTACATGACCGAACCTCTTCATGAAGTTGTAATTTCCTATTTTCTGACCCCGATTTCCACTGCTAAAACTAAGTAGTATGACATCAATAGAATGAAAAATTGATGGATCTCTCAAAAAAAGTCGGTGTAAATAGCTCCAACTCTACGGACTAAAAACAAAAGATAGAAAATACAGTTTGTGCACAACTGTTTAAAAAATCCCTTAAAAATCATAAGTAGGAGACCTTTTAAAGTTGATTATGTCACTGTGGCTTCTCATTGGCTAAAGGATAAAGTCCAAGTTTATTGCAATTTTCCTCTTTCCAGTCTTCTTGCTACTTTCTAGCCTCCCACACGTATAACATTATTCTTTCTATGGCTTCACTTTAATTGTACCATTCCTCTTATTCTAGAACTTGTCAAAGTAACTTCGATAGCTTCCAATGAATTAAAAATTTATATTCTCTACATCCACTTCAAAAGTTCATACAGTCAGAGCTATCAAAATATATTCACACTCAATAAAGGCTTCAACATCACAGTTTGTCATCTGTTGTCTATTAGTTGCACATGCAGGCAATTCTCTTCTGCTTTGCTAGTGTGAAAGAACTACTCCAATTAAAATGAGTTAAACAACTTTTTCCAAGTTTTTTTTTCTTTTAAGAGACAAGACCTCATTCTATTGTCCAGGCTGGAGTGCAGTGGCATAATCACAGCGCACTGCAGCCTCGAATTCCTGGGCTCAAGCGATCCTCCCTCCTCTGCCTCCCAAAGGTCTGGGATTACAGGCATGAGCTACTGCTTCTGGCTCCGAGTTATGATAGTTAGAATCACTTATGAATGCAGAGCCAGCTCTTTCTTCTTAGTAGAGTCACTGCCCTCCAGTCACTTATTTCAAAAGTTAGTAAGTCTCAGTGATACACAGCACCTAGTTTCTTAGGTAACATCTTCATCCTCTCATCCCTTCCATCCTTGTTGAGCTTCTATTACGTCCTACCTTGGAAAAGGCAACATTCAGAAAGGAGTAAGTTTACCATAAACATTTGGTGCTTCTTGCTTGTATTAATGTAACTAAAAACAAAAAGAGAATACAGAAACCGACCTAAAGGCAAAACCCAGAGCACCTGGGAGCCACAGAATATGGAAGCCAAGAGACCACAGCACCTAGTGTCACTACATAACTGATGATGATCATAACCACTCTCTGTCACAAAAGGTTAATTATCAGCCTTGTGTCAGTTATGATGTGTTTGCATTTTAGAAAGAATTCCTACCACGATAGTTAAAATAAAAATATTCATATTTATGTTGTTCTTACCACTTGGAAAACTGGTCTATATGGAATAGCATTCTTTTTTGAGAAGTCTATGGAATCTTTCCAATAACCCGTCTAAGACACAGAATATATACCTACTAGCACAGTTGGAGATAATGCTCCCAAAGTCACGGCTGTTTACAGGTTAGATCACGGACAAGCCATTTATGACTGGTATAGACAAACCTCACCCTCCTCACATCCAGGGTCTCATAGGAACTGGGTATCTGATAAGGACAGTCCAAGGGAGTAAAAGAAAACACAAGTTTATCACAATTACTAAGAAAACCAGTAAAAATTACAGTATCTATTAATAGTTGGGGCTGCCAGCAACGGTGTGCACAGGGAGGCAAACCGACATCAAGCATGTGTCTTTACCCACTGATTTCTTCCGGTTACCTGGACTGCTCTGCGGGCTGGAAGGTAACCCAGGGAGTCCCACAGGGACACGGAAACAAGGACACGCAATGCTGTGAGAGAACCTAGCAGGGGATACTGGAAATGAAACATCAAATACCAATTTTACTACATACATTTTATCTGTATCATTTTCATGATTCTGAGTGTTCAAAAAAAGGAAATACTTTCACGTTAATAATCTATACACACAAACACATAAACTCACATATGTTCTACTATCTTTGTGCTTTGGATGATTTGAGATGACAGCTTTGGAGATAACTGATGATGATCATAATCACTCTTTGTCACAAAAGGTTTGTATTTGGTGATGAAAAACAGTATTTTTGTATACACTGATGGGAGTTCTTATTCTGGCTGGTGACTGCGGTTGCTGGGGAGCCTAGAGCTGTTTTCAAAAATGCTCTATCATGCTGTCAGCCTTGAAAACAATCACCTCAATCTTGCTGGTGGCCCACAATGGTGTCCAGCTCAGAGTAGGTGCTCATTAAATGTTTGCTGAAATTACAATCTGCCTGCACATTCATTTTTCACTTGTCTGCAGCTGTGTTCCGCCTCCCCCATCCTAGGCTTTCATATCCTTTTGTCACCTATCATTCCCCTCACCCTGGCCCATTGCAGCACACTTTGCAGGAGTGGCGCTTCTTACACTGCTGTACACACCTGTCTACACTAGCAGAGATGTTTCATCCCTTAATGTCAGGTAGTATTCAGCAGGGTTCATTGGTGACGCTAATGGAACTAGTTAAGAATCAGGCTGAGACACATGAGCTATAAAAATATATGAAACAAGATAAAATACTGCTTATATATCATCTGGTCTCATATTTTATATACTTGTGGCCCCAGAGCTGCCAGTTGACTGAAGGACATGCCGTTCTCGAATCCAAAACACACTAAGGTGCAGTTTGCTGCAGAAGCAGGAGGCTTTTGAAAAACACTTTTATTTCTCTATTGCTAAGAAAATCATTTCACATTACAGCTTCTTTTGTGCAGGCCAGAACATTTCCTATGTTTCCTTCTGCAGTGGTCTTATATACTTTTGCTTACATACCCTCTAAAACATTTTTGAAGATCTCCTCACACATTTTAAAGTTGGTTCTCATATATTTTTATCATAAATTTAATAGCAGTAATGAATATATCACAGTATTTCAGTATATTGTAGATATTGTCATTTAAAAATACAACATACTTTTAAATGTATCAAGAGGAATTTCAGTATATCAGATAACTGGGGAATTTTATGTCATATTTTTTTTGAACTCATATTTTCATTCCACTCCCTGTGTAAAATTTTCCCCCAATGCCTGCCAACTTTCCTGATCATCATTTTATCCTTCTTTTTAACCCAACCAGTTCCCCTTCCCCCTTTCTCACTATCTCACTAAATGGCGCTGCTATCTATCCTGGTTCTCAAGCCAGTAATTTACAAGTCATCCTTTCTTTAATCCTCCTCACTCATTCAATCCATCATCGAGTCTTTTTCTCTCCCTCCCCTATCAAGTCAAATCTATCCATGTCTCTACAGCACCCCAGGGTCTTCCAGAATACTTGGGAGGAAGTTTGTCAGAGAGCTGAGGCCTGATATGAACATGTAGAGGTAAGAGCCTGAGCAACTGAGATGCCATTAACCTAGGCACACAACCAGTCTACAGTCCTGCTCAAAACACAACCAAGATACTTTATGCTAAGTCCCATAAGATGATGTTTTGGTTTTAAAATTGAAGAAATGCCAAATCGCAGTCTTCTTTGAGCAAATAAGCCCTAACTGCCTCATTGTCTTAAGCTTCTAGGATGCTTTAGGCTTTACAGAGGAAGGTATTATTTATGTAGCCAAGTGAGTTTCAAAAGTTGTGGATAGCAACCTGGGAGCTATAGCAGACTCTGCCATGAGGAACAAGGCAGCTAGGTGTGATTTGAAAGTATAGGCACACTGGGAAGCTAATCAAATGCAGCCCAGTGAGAAATATAAGAAGATGAACTGTACACAGACTTCTGCTCAATGAAAGAAGCAGATATATCATACGAGGTGTCTAAATACTTTGGTTTTTGTTTTTCTTACATCTACCCCTTCTCTGACTGTATTTGTCTCTTACTGTATTTGATCGTTCAAGATCGTATTATTTTGTAATCTTTCAATTGTTTTATTTTTATCCACAGGACATAATAGCATTTTAGCACACAGATGAAATGGAATAGACTTAATTCAATAAAATTCATTTAACAAAGATTCATTAAACACTAGCTATGTACTAGGCACTATTCAAAGCACTGGGAGCCTGGTGTTGAACAAAGACCCTAGAGGGGAGGAGAAATACTTTTCCTCTCAAGAAACTTTTAATAGAATTATTTTATATAGAACATTCTGGCAAGGGTTGCTTTATGAGGTAAAGGTGAATGAAGGGAGGATATTCGAGTAGATGATGATAATAGCATTTATTGAACATCTACTATATGCCATATTCTCTATTTTATATGTACCATCTTACTTAGCTCTTAGAATAATCCTACGATGCCAGAACTATTAACTCTATTCTACAGTTGTGAAATCTGACACTTAGAGTGGTTAAGACCAATGCTATACAGCTAGTGAGTGGCGGAGCCAGGATTTGAACTGAGATCTGATTTCAGGGCTCAGGCTAAGGAGGCAGGCTATACTGCAGAGGCTGCCTGAATCTTTCCCAGGAACAACATGGAGAAGATGCCTACCTTCTGTGCAAGATTGTGCCAGAATTCCAAGACAGCTTTAATGCTAAAGTCGCTCAGCTATAATTAAGGCAAGCCGGTTATCTGTCAAAGGACCACAGTGAAAAGTTACTCTTGCCCAGCAACACATCCATAGCAGGAATCTGACTATATAAAGTCTTCTGAATAAGAATAGAGCCTGTGTGACTCTCTTTGTGGATTTACTGAAAATTTAAGGCTCCCAAATAAAGCTACAACCATAGTGGTACTGGCTCTAGGCACTTTTTCCCACTAGCACAGACCATCCCATTGCTGAGCTGGTTATTCTTGGCGTTCCTGCTGGGACCTTCCTCCTTTCTCCACCAGCGAGGGACTGCCGACCTGTCACTCTGGAAGCCTGTGCTGGTGATTTGTGCCTGCTCAAGGCAGTTTTACCCCTCTTTCGCTCATCCCACTTTCCCTTACAATTTGCATCCTAGATGAATTCTTGTAATTCAGTTCTTAACCATTCTGGTAGCTTGTCCTTTCTCCTCTCCCCTTCCCCCCATCAAAACTGGCTCATAAGCGACCCATGGATTCTCAGTGGAGAAGATCTGATTGTCTAATACACTTAGCATTCTCATGGGCCCCTTCTTTTGAGCATTTGTCTTTTAAAAGAGAGCAATCCCTCAACCCACTTTTCTGTAGTGAAAAGTCCAGTCTAATTTGACGCGAGAGCCCTTTGTGGGGCTGTGGAGGCGGCTTTGTGTGAGTCCTCAAATCACACCGCTTACAGCCCTCATACTGCAGGGCACCATTGATCTGAAACACATTTGCTCCTTTGGAAGGTATTGCAGAGCTCAAGGTCTTTTTGTATTTTTTTTTTTTTAGACAGGATCTCACTATGTTGCCCAGGCTGGAGTGCAGTGGCTATTCACAGGTGTGATCATGGCACAGTATAGCCCCTCCGGCCTCAGCCTCCTCAGTAGCTGGGACTACAGGTACATTCCACCATGCCCAGCATGTATATTTTAAGATCAGCAAAATATTGTTTTTCTGCTAAGAGTCACATTCCTAGATTACAGTGCTTTCAGATAGAATGGGATATACTCTATTCCTATGTCAATTGTATCACTAGATGAGTATTTTCTTGATCTTTTGCTTTTTAATACAGTTAAGGGAATGAGGGAAGGGGGATGTGAGAACGTTTATTATCATTTAATCTGCACAGATATGGTTCTTCTGGACGGTTTATAAATACGGACAGGCAGCTGTGCTTTTACTTCCCATCAAGTGGCATCCCTCAGAGCCTGCATTTGTAAGGTTTAACCCACATTCCAATAAGGTTGCAAAGAAATCAGATCTCATTTACTAAAATACCAAGCTCAGGCAAGTCTTCATCTTCTTTTAAATCCCTTAGTTTTAATTACTCTCTGTGACTGTTTGGACACCTCAGACATTATTTTATGTTTTAAACTGATGATAGTAACTCTGTAGTAACTTCAAAAGATGTAGCTTGTGTCAGACCACTCTGTTTTGGGAAGAGGGTTACTGGATTGCCATTTAGCTTTCAACTTGGACACTCAGCTGCATTATAAAACTTTTATAGATTAATTGCACAGAAATAACTGGCACCAACTATAACAGGTTCATTTTATTTTTTTTCCCCTAGACAGGCTTTTACATGCCTAGCGGACATTCCTTCAGAGCACTGAACTTTACCACCAGAAATAGTAAAAGGAAGTTTATGTTACTCAAAGAATTATAGTCTATTATGAACTTTATTCTTTTATAAAAGTATATTGCTATTTAGAATGTATCCAGTATAAAAAGGCTTTGAATGCTGAAATCCTTATTCATAATTATTAATAAGGATATAATATTAGCAAATTTTGACACTCCAATTCTAGCAACAAACCTGGGAAAAGGTGTGTATATATTAATATATGCGTGTGTGTATATATATATTGTGTGTAAATATGCTGTGTGCATATGTATGTATGTTGTATGTGTATGTATGCATGCCAGCAGGATTACTGCCCTGACCTGTACTGCACAACTCCAGGGGCATCATGTACATTGAGGTCTGTCAATGCTGACTCCTCTTTCTCAGGAGTTGTATAGGGCACTACCACCACAGTTTTACACGGAGGGCCTAGAATCTGCCAATACAACTCTTGCCTTGCCATGGGAGGTATTAATATTTATGTATTATTCTTCAATTCAGAGCATTTGGGAAGAGATGAAGACTTCACTTTCCGTAAGTTAGCAATGAATGCTTTATCACTGTTCAATAGCAGCTGTTCTACTCCTTCACAGTCATTCCTGTTGAAGTCCATCTCTTTATTTATTCTCAAAGCACCATTTTATCTTGCTGCTAGTGAAAGGGAAGATATTGTCCTGGGATCCAGAATTGGAATTTAGTTGAATTTTCCTCTATATTGGTATAGTGTATTTAGAAGAGTGGGTACAAGCGAGCCTTTATATGCTGTCCAGGGATCAACCATCAACAAGAACACTGGATGTATATAGAATAAAAAGCCAACTCACAAATGAGTGTTTGGTACACAATCTGTACTCCCCCCACTATATATGTGTGTGTGTGTGTGTGTGCTATATATGTGAGATATTGATATAGGTCTGGATGTTGATAGAGACATACAGATATAAATTTATGTGTGTTACTTTCTGGGAGTTATCATTCTTGTTCCACTAGGGACATAATCAAATGCCCAGGTGATAAAAATCTAGGCAAGAATGGATAACCATACAGAAGAAATTAATCTGGACTATTTTACATGATATACAAAAACGAATTCCAGGTGGATTGTAGTTCTAAATGGGAAAAGCAAAACAATAAAGCTTAAAAAAAGAATATCTCCAAATCTTCAGGATAGGCAAAGGTTTCCTAAAAAAACAGAAAAAGTGTTAACCATAAAGAAAAAACCCGATGAAATGGACTGCATTAAAATTAAGAAATTCTGTTTGTCAAAAGATACCATAGATTGAGAGAATACTCATAATCATGAGTATAACTACAAATTGTAATTATAATTACATGATAAATATCCAGTAAGATCTCACATCCAAAATATATGAAGGGCTCCTATAACCCAACAAGTGACAACAATTCAATAGAAATATGAGCAAAGGACTTGAACAGACATTTTGTGAAAGCAGATATCCAAATGGTCAATAAACATACAAAATGGCACAATGTCATTAGTCATCACAGACTTGCAAAGTAAAACTCAATGCAACATCATTATGTATTCAGAGGAATGGCTAAATGAAAATACAAATAATACCAAGAATTAGCCAAGTTGTTAAACAACTAGAATGCTTGCTAGTGGAAGTGTAAATCAGTACAACTATTTTGGAAAACTGTTGATGGTAGTACCTAGCAAAGCTACCCAATAACTCAGCAATTCCTACCCTACACCCAACAGAAATACACCCATACATTTACTAGCAGACATGTACAGGAATGTTTACAGCAGTAATATTTGTCATAGCTTCATATTGGACATAACCCAATATCTACCAAAAGTAGATTGGATATATTATGGTAAGAGAATGAATAAATTACTCATGTGCAAACACAGACACATCTCCTAAACATAATGCTGAGTGGAAGAGCCCAGACAGAAAGAGTATGATTCCATAGATATTCAGATTCCATTCAATATTCAGGAAGAGGTAACACTAAGGTATGGCACTAAAAGTCAGGATTGTGGTTATCCTTGGGGGAAAGGGCAATGGCTGTGAAGAGATGCCCAGAAACTTCTAAGTGCTAGTAATGTTCTGTGTCTTGGTTTGGTTCTCAATTACATGGTTATGTTCACTTTTTGAAGAGTCATTTAACTGAACATGCATGATTTGTGCATTTTGTATGTTATACCAATAAAAAGTTCACATTAAGAAGCAAAAGCCCAAAACATTCTGAGAACCACAAGCATTTTTTGTGTGTTCTATCAGAGCTCGTGGATTAAACAGCTCTTGGTGTTATCCTGATTTTTGTAGGAAGGACATTTTTGCTCAGATGAAACATATGCCTCTGTGTTAAAAACCTTACTTGATATTTGGAAGAGAAATACTAGTGAGGCAAAATTCTTCTAGGCATATTTTTGAATGGATTTTAATGACTCAGAGTTTTTTTTTAATTGATAATGTAGTACAAAGTTTTCAATTTTGTACCATTGACTCAAATGCTGCTATATTTTTTTTACTACTAAAAGATCAACGAAATGCTTATGCTAATTGGTTTGATATTTGGGATGCCAGAGTGTAAATTTCTTTGATTACAGAAAGTAGTCAAGCTGTAAAATACCCAGGGGCTTCCGTAGCTGTCATACCTTCAGTGCATAGGAAGCCACAGCCAAGGGGAACGGCTTGGCCAAAACACCCTCACCAAATTAAACAGCCTGCAACTGAGTTCTTTTAGATTGTTCTGGTGGAAATGGCTGTCTGTTACCTAGCATTTCCATAATTTGACCTAATATTAGGCTTAGTTCCAAGGATGTTAGGACTTAATTGCCTCATTTCCTCTGTAAGTGGTGCAGCATGTTGTTACTTGGCTACAGGTGTTAATGGTGATCATAACACAGACGTGGAGGTGGGGTGTTCTGGGGGCTATGCACTGTTTCCGACAGTAGCCATGAAGAATGAGGCATACATGAAAAACTGACTTGTAGCAGGCTGGACTTAAGGCTATTCATTGTCCTTTTCTAAAGATTAGTCTTTAAATGCATTTTCCCCAGTATTCCTGTCTTGACGTCACTCCGAACAGAGGAGTAGAAAACAGTTGAGAACGCCATTTGTTTCTTACCCAAACCAAATGAAATAATTTATAAATATTTATTGAGTGCTTACTACTTCCAAGGCAATGAAGTAACCGTATAAGCTTTTCCCATGACCACATGTGTGAGCAGACATGAAACACACATACAAATACAGAAACAATCATCATCAAGGGAGATAAATCATTTGGGTATAGGTTTTTTTGTGTGGTTCTAACTATTTTTTAACAATTATGTATCCAGACATGAACTGCCTTCCAAGTTCAAGCGCTAAATCTTTCTCTGTTTGCTAGATATTTCCACTCTGAATGTCTATTACCTTAAAAAGAACATGTCTAAAATGCAGTCCTTTACCTCCCTCACTCGCTTTCTGATTTTAGCCATCATATTTGACATCAATCCTCCAAATCCATTAAAGTCCATAGCTTGAGGTCACCTTAGCTCCCATTGCAGTTATAATTTGCATTTCTTTAATGACTATTACATTGAACACCTTTTTGCATGCCAATTTGGTGAAGTGTCTGTTCAAATATTTTGTCCATTTTTTCTTTTTTTGGTTGGTTGCATGTTTTCCTGAGTTTCAAGAGTTTTTGTATATTCTGGGTATAAGTCTTTTATCAAATATACGGTTTGTAAATATATTCTCTTAGTTAGTAGCTTGCCCTTTGATTCACTTAACCATATGTAAGAGCAGAAGTTTTTAATTTTGTTAAGTCAATTTATCTTTTTTTTCCTTTCTAGATTGTGCTTTTGGTGTTGTATCTAAGAAATCTTTGCTTAACCCAAGGTCAAAAAGATTTTTTAAATCTTTTCTTCTAGAAGTTCTATAGTTTAATGTTTTGCATTTAGGCTTATAATCCATCTTAATTTTTGCAAATGGTGCAAATATGGATATAAGGTTTTTTTCTGGAATATGGATATCTGACATTATTTGTTGAAAAACTATCATTTCTTCATTTCACTGTCCTTGTCCCTTAGAGAAGAACCAGTTGTCCTTACATGTGTGGTTCTATTTCTGAATTGTAAGAATGTGTCATTATCATGTTATTTTTATGCCAATATCACACTATATTGATTGCTACCTTATAATCAGTCTTGAAATCGGGTTCTTTTTCAACAGTGTTTGATTTATCCAAGTTCATTTACATACACATTTTATAATCAGCATGTCAATTCTTAAAAAAAATAGTTTCTGTAATTTTGATTGGGATTACACTGAATCTATAGATCAATTTAGGGAGAAAAAAATCTATTATATCTTATTTTGTTCCTCTGTGTCTTTTTTTCTCCATCTTCTTTTAAAATTTGCTTTTTATTCTTGGTTTTAAATAATTGGATTATGTTGTATCTTGGTGTAGTTTTTTTCAAGTTTCTTGTGCTCCAAGTTCATTGAGCTTCTTGAGTCTATGGCTTTAAGTTTTGATCCAATTTATAAAGTTTTTGGCTATTATTTCTTTATATATTTTCTCTTCTCTTCCCTACTACCTCACCTTCTTCTGCCTTTGGGAATCTCATTTACATGTATGTCAGGCTGCCTGATATACATGGGTGTTTTTCCAGAGTTTAGTAATGCTATAGTCATTTTTTTCAGTCTCTTCTCTGTGTATTTCACTTAAGATAGTTTCTTTTACCATGACTGCTTCAAGTTCACTAGTCTTTTATTCTGCCTTTTTTAATTTTCTATTCATCCCATCCAGTGTATTTTTCATTTTTGACATTGTAGGTTTCATCCCTTTAATTTCAATTTGTCCTTTTCATATTTTATATGCCTCTACTTACATGTGCAATTTTTTATCGATCTTCTTGAATATATGGAATATTGCTATAATGACTGGGTTAATGTTCTTGTCTGCTTATTCTATCATAGGTAGCATTTGTGAGTCTGTTTCTGTTGACTGGTTTTTCATATTAGTATAGTTCATATTTTCCTTCCCTTTTGCATGCCTGGTAATATTTGATTGGATGCCAGACATTGGCAATTTTACCTTGTTGGGTCCTGGAAATTTTTTATATTCTTATATTTTTGAGACTCTGTTAAGTTACTTGTAAACAGTCTGATTCTTCTAAGGCTTGCTTAAAGGCTTTGTTAGTCAGGATATATTAGAGCAGCCTCTATCCTATTGCTAATTTTATTCCACTGAAGGTAGACCCTCCTGAATCCCTGGTAGCCTGTGAATTATGAGGATATTCTACTCTGGCCTTTGGGACCATAAACTATTCCTGCCCGATGTGAGATATAGGAATTATCTCCTCTAATCTTTTCGGTAGTTCTTTCTCTAGGCTCGTGTAGGTTCTTCACACACATTTGTTGATTAGTATGTAGCTGAAGACCTGAGGGGACCTTCTGCAGACTTCTGGAATTCTCTTTCTCTTCTTATACTCTTTCCTAGAAGTTCTTGCTGCTTTGGACTCAAAATTTCATTTCCTCAACTCAGGGAGACTGCTGGGTCCACCTGGACTCCCCTCCTTGTGCCGCTTCTTGGGAATTCCCTCCAGCAGTAGCTGGAACAATCATAATGCTGCTTGCTTATGTCCCTCCTCTGTGAATATTGTCCTGTCAGGCCTGATGTTCCATATTTGAAAGCATGGGCTCATGTATTTTGTGATTTCTTAGTTGTTTTAGGCAGGAGTATATATCCAATCCCTATTACTACATCTTGGTCAGAAGCAGAAGTTGCTATGACCTTTTAAACCTCCTGTGTCAATCTTTGTACAACTCACTTAACTTGCCACGTAATGTCCCCTGACACCTGGACAATTGACAATTGCAATTTTGTCTAACTACTCTCCCTATCCTCAGGCTCTGCTACTTGCAATTCATTCTCTCTGGTTTAGTCACAGTAATTTTTAGACATCATCACTTTCTTCAAAACCAGCGAAGGTTCCCTTTTGGCTACAGGGTGCAGTTCAAACTACTGGTCTGACACATAAGACCCTCCACAATCTCTCTTACATTTATCTCTCCAGACTTACTTTTTCGTTCAGCCAGCCTGAACTAAACAGAACTTATCAACATTACTTACACACCACTGTCCCTGTGCCTTATGTTTATTTACCCCAAGAGAAACCCTCTCCTTCATGTCTACTCAAATTCTACTCATTGCCAATAAGTTTAAGTCTTACTTCCTCTATAGATCCTTCAAGACCGTAGTCCATGAAGCTTCTATAATTTTTGCTTTTATGGTTCAAATTCTGTTTTATCTGCAATTGCTTTTTTTTTATTCCCCAAAATTAGGTTTTCATAGGCAAGTCTTATTTTCCTCACCAAATGATATTTCTCTTGGTACCAGGAGCTTGTCTTACACATCATCACCCACAGCTGACTGCTGTGTCATGTGTCTTATAGGAGCTTACTAAATATTTCTTTATCTTGCTCATGTTCTCATACTAAAAATGCAAATATAAGTTTCCTATTCCTGATAAACTGCCAGCTTCACAAAGCTTCAAGATGATGGCTATAGGACCTATTCCCTGAAGTTCTCACCTCCCTCACCATGTTCCTGTCAGAGACAACCCCCAGTAACTTCACATGCAGATGGTTTTCCCACAGGCTGAGGAATGCCAGGGAAACAGCATAAGTACCTCAGCCCCTCGCAGCTCCAAACTGGCCTGACACCTGGAGATTTGGGCTTTGCTATAGTCCTAATCAGTTTTAACCCTAGAGAAGCAAGAACTTTCCTACTCTCTTTTTACAAAGATTCTAAGCCAGGCTCCTGAAACTTCTCCTAGGCCCGTCTGTCCACTTACCGGTAAAATCCAGTTTTAGCAAAGAACCCCGCTAAGTCCCCCCATCCTTGATAGCTGATCATCTCCATATCTGATCATGTTTCTCCTCCTCCTACCATCCCCCAGATGATATCTGATCACCCTGGCCTGTCATCAGCAAGAATCCTGATAGGTGGGTTTAGCCAGAATACTCCTGACCCCTGAAGTTTCCTCTTAGTAATTTTCTACCCACTGCCTTCAACTCTGCTCTTTAGCTATGAATCCCCTCTTCTCTGTGCTACATTTGGAGTTGAGTTTGATTTCTTTCTCCCACTGCAAGACTCCATTGCAGTGGTCCCTATACCTATCCCCATGCTCCTGAATAAAGTCTTCCTTACTGTCTTATAAAGAGTATCATGGAATAATTTTTTCTTTAATACTCTCAGGACCTGTTGACACCAAAGAAGTGGGGTCTCTTTTAACTGGGTATTCACATACATCAAACAGCTTCTAGTACCTTAAGAGAATTATTTGCTCTTCTTCTAAAATTCTCAACCGTCTTCCTGATATAGCAGGCACAGTGGTTAACATTTTTTAATTTGCGGCACACATTTAAAGATGAGAATTGCTAACTACTGTGGTATTATAACAGCTCATAGTGCTCATAAAATAATCATAGTTGCCATTCTCATGATCACCTCCTAGTTCTGTGCCTTAGTTTGTGGTATATAAAACCATCTCCTTGAGTTATCATGTTATGAAGTGACCAAAGGTGCTGGTTTTTATTCAGCCATTCTTTCTGCCTGGAATATTCTTCTCCCAGACATTGGCATGGTTTGCTCTCTCACTTCATTCATAGCTCTAATCAGTCACCATTGGATTGAAGAGGGTTCCCCGCCCACACCAGCTAACACAGCACTCCATCCTCCCTTTCATTTTCTATCTCCTTACCTTGTTAGGTTTCATCGTAGCACCTACAGCCACCTGCTAATTTATGTTTGTCTCTTCTCCACCATCATATAGGTGGGGCCTTTGTGCCTAGAATAATGCCTAGCATACAGTAGATGCTCAAAAAATACTTATTAAATGAATGTCTAGAACCCTTTTTTCCTTGGTCATTCTCATTTAGGCAAAATTCTCTCATGTTCTATTTAACCCACAATCTCCCTGATGCCTACACAGCATTATATAACCCCCTTCTAGTCTCTGACCTCTGTCATCAAGCAGTGCCTTAGCCCACAGGAGTGGCTCATCTCAACTATCTGAGAGACACCACCGTGACAGAAGATGAAGCCATTAGGATCTTTATTTTTCCATCACATTTTTCCCTTGGCTAGGCCACTATCATCCATCTGTCAGTAGATTACTCAACTTCCATATAAAACTGAGTCCAGCATAAACTAATGTTTAAAAAAAAGGCTCTTTTATTTACATGTACATACATATACATGCAGCCAAAAAGGAAGTAAGCATTGCCCACATCCACCTGGAGAGGAGGCTCGTGGTGACAGCAGAAACTATGAGCTCCCGGGCTTAGGGACTCCTCCCTGGCTGGCTGCAAACCCATTCTATGTCACAAAAGAAAACTGTCAGAGCCTTTGCTTTAGTATGTGGGTTCCTCAAGTGAAACTGCAATAAAACAAAACAGAACATTATTCATTTTGTGTTTACATGTTTAATGGTTGTGCTCCAAGCTGGGATGTTGCAATTTCTTTTTTTTTCTTTTTTTTTTTTTCTTTTTGGATTTTGCAATTTCCAACTGTATAAGAGAACTGTTTATGAGCCGAGGTTGTTCTTAGGGCTAAGGACAACCTCAGCTAAGGAGTAGATTTATGAACACAAGTTAAATACATGAGAGGAGAGGTTGGGAGTGGCTTCGTAAAAAGATAAAAGAAATCATAAAATTTAAGGGGTTAGGGGATTGGGAAATTCATAGAACTGACTTTTACGTGTTCAGTGTGGGAGAGTTCAGAAACAGAATTCTGAAGAACGAAATTCAGTTAAACTATCCCATAACTTCCGCTGTGGAATGGATACCCACATCTAGTATTTACTGCAGGTCTTCAGAGGCCAAGAGAATCTCCCGGCCTCAGTGACGTCACCTGAATCTGTAAGGGCTCAACTTCCTCCCTTCCTGCTTCTTAGAAGCAACATCTTAACTCCAGTGATAAGTTAGCACTTCCAGTAAACAAAATAGCAAATTAATTGGGATAAATGATAGGAATAATAGGAATCTCTCATAGATTTTTTTCTCCTCACTGAAAAGCAGCAGATATTTGTCCAGGATTTTCCAGTTTTAGCACTAAAATTCCCCTCAAGCAGAGAAACTCCTCAGTCTTGAGCCCTCCAGGCTGGTGGGTCTCCCTTTAGATACCTGCTTGGGGGATGATAAGCCCCATGGTATGAGATATGATCCTGGATGGTTCTCTGGGTTTTATGAAGTCATTGCCTGATGTATCAAGAGCAAAACCGTGACCTTGGAGTCAGAATCTTGGCAGGAGGGAGAGATGTGTTAACAAGCAAGCATGTGGGGTTTGGCAGACATGGATTCAGATGCTATTTTAGCTGCTTACCAGCCCTGTGACCTTTTGCAGATTACTGGACTGTTCTGAGCCTCTGCTAATATGGCTGTTAGTTGTAGGAATTAAATATGGAAACATGGAATGTACTTAGTGCTCTGCCTGCTATTTAGTAAGCATATGTTTAATTAGCTGAAATATAAGGTTGCCTATCATCAGCTGTAGCATCGGGGGTCTTGGAGTTGGGATGCAGGTTCACTGGGCAAGTCATTTCACTTCCTTAAGCCTCAGTTTCCTTATCTGTAAAGGGAGGATAATAATAACAGCTGTCTCTACCCCAGGGATTATTGTAAAAGGTAAATGAGGGGATGCAGCTTTGGAACAGTGCAAACTGTCAAGTGTGATTCAAACGCAAGTTTTCCAAGATAGAACGCAACTGTCAGCCCTAACTATGTAAGACGCTGGGATTCCTGAAATGGAATAGGTAACAGCTGTTACGTTTATTTAAAGCCATCATTTGGCATGCTGTGTGTAGTTTTGGTTGTTTTACTTCAAGAAAGACAAAACAGATTTAAAGAGAGTCTAGGAGGGGGACCAAGGAGCAGGTTGACCAGATGACTGTAGTCTAGGAAGTCATGAAGATTTGTGAGGGTTAACTCTAGAATTGCTTTACAAATCCTCCCAAGGAAAGGGAGCACCCCTTGATTCTTGAGAGAGAAATGTGCTAGGGCAAATACGAGGGAATACTCCTTACTAGTGCAGCAATCAACTCACAGCATTCATTTATCCAAGATTTAAAGCCTAGAAAGATAATCACCTTACTGTGGACTTTCTATGCATGTATTTATTAAGGGAATCACAAAACCTCTACTGAGCTTTGAGTCAAGGAAAGCACTGTTGCGACAACTTCAGAGTATGCCTCAATCTTGAAATTCTTTCTTGTCCCATCTTCCTTGACATTGTACACTCCTCCCCTAATTTTGGTTTGGGTTCATTTGGGTGGATAAGTGAACAAGAGAATAAATGATGCTTATGTTCATTTGTTTATTTTCCCATCCACTCACCCACCAATCCACCCACCATCCCTAGAAGAAGCCCTTTGTGATCCTGGCATTGTGCTGGACATTGGGAAGAATACCTTATTTATCCTGTTTTTATAAAAGAGCATTAAAGAAGACTCGGTGATGAAGGAGGCTCCCCTAGACTAGTATAGGTTTCTCAGATTTGAATATGTTATCGCATCTGTTGTTGTAATCCTACTTATTATTTTGAAGATCTTGCTCTTAAAATCACCTCCTCTGTGGAGGATTTCTTAATCCCATCTACTAAAATCCACCAAAGACTCAATGGACTCCCCTAATGTTTTGTCTTGGAAGTTACCCTCATGCCTGGCTCTGTAGCTATAGACATATCTGTATTAGCACACACACCCATTCAGAACTTTGGCTATAAGCTTCTTAAGCAGAGGAACTGGGTATTACTCAATCTTTGTATCTCAGGTGCTCAGTTAATGCTAATCAATTCCATAACATCTGTGCTTATTCAAAGGTATGTTATTTAAACCACAAATGCTGTGTGTAGCAATGTCAGTGCTCAGGAGTCAGAAGTTCTGAAATTAAGAGCCCTATTAGACTCTCAAAAGCAAAGAAACAGCTTTATCAACCTAAGGCGCTAACATAGAGCACATCAGAAAAGGAAATATTAGAAAAGGATATTAGAATAGGAAGATTAGAAGGGAATTCTTATCAAGTTAAAAAATACAAGTCAGAAATAGTGAATCAACAGTTTTTTTTTTAAAATTTTAACCTCAATACATATTTAACTTTTGGATAGATTGCAGGGAATATATCATATCCTACATATTCAAATATGAGATATTTCAAGAGACAACAAAATGCCAATGAATACAAACTTAAGGTGGCAAATTTAACTTCCCTACATAGTTAGCATAGTATGAGTTTAGCTGCAATAGGTTTAGCATACAAATCCATATTTCTGTAAACACAACAATAAGCGATGAGTGACTAATGTCCTAAGTGAATGGTATTCCCTGAAGGATAAAACTCCGTACATTAATTTGAAAGTCACATTCTGGTAACTGCAAGCATTTATCTCTTTCTTTCCCCTTCACTTAGTAACACAAAAGGGAAGCTTTCAAAAACAAAACGAGGAAATTCACACAAGAACCAAATATTTGCCTCTTAGTTTTATAGAAAGAACACGTGTCAACCTTGTACATCTGTTCAAACAGAGTCCATGCTGCGGGTTTAGGCAAGTGCATAGCCTGTGACCGAGATTAGTGGCGCTAGTCAGTATCTTTGTCTTCCGCTCCTTTCCTGGCACACCGAAGAATATATTGTTCAGCTCTCTTAATCTGGGTGGCTCTGGGTGACCAGTCTGGTCAATGGCATGTGGGTGGAAGTGATGTATACCTCTTTCAGGCCTGGCCCCTGAAACTGCTCTTGGAATCTTCTTCACCTTCTCTCTCCTCACTTGCTGATAGGTGCGGAGGATCCGCTGCAAGACTCTGAGGCCTGAGAAGCTGGCGGGAAATGAACAGCTTGGATCCCTGAATGACTACTGGAACAGAGCACCCCTACCCCTGCCAACTGCCTTGGGCAACAAACAGACTTTCACTCGGGCTGCGGTCCTCAACCTTGGCCCAAATGAACTCTCTACTTATATTAAAAACAAACAACAACCAAAAAAACCCCTTAGTGCTCCTCATATACTTCTGTGAATATTATGGTTTGTGATATTGAAATTTGAGATCCAAATATCTCTGTTAAATATCTTACCAAGTTTCTTCACAGACTTACACTTGTTAAATACATCTAATGTTTTATCTACACAGAACTTTGAAATGCTGAATGGATTTCAGGGAGTCAGATTTTAGTGAAAAGAATAAAGTATTAATCTAGGCCCATTGTAGAAGGAGGAGATTACCTGCAAGGGTTGTCTGTTTGAGATCACAACATTAATCAGTAAATTAAAACTAAACCCCAAACATTTAGTACCAAGCCAGATGCTTTTTTGGTTGACAGACAATAATTCCCTTATGAACTATGCTGGAGTTATTTAATTAAAATACCTGTGTCCTAGCAGTTCCCTGTGCAGGAACGAAAAATAGATTTAAAGAACGAGAGAGTGGTGAAGCTTGAGCACGATGAAGGCATAGTTCACTTGTTGAAGTGTGAGCTATGGGCTCGTAGCTGCTTGAACATAAAATTTCTTTTCATGAGTCTAACAAAACACCTTTTACATTATATTATTTTTATTGACGCTTCTCTATAAAACGTTTTGATGACCATTAGTAAGCATTTTTTCCCAATTAAGATTTTTAACAGTGAAGTTTGTCTCTCTTGCTTTAATCTATTATGTGTAAATCATATCTTTCTTAGTTACATTATTTCAAAAGTGGGCATGGTAAGCTATTTTTCATTAAAGCTAGTATCACACAGAAATGCTGACCCTTAACTGATGGGTTTATAACGAGGCAACAGCAAACATGGTCCTGTTAATGGGAAGTTAGTGTTAATCTCTTCACCGTTAAACCATAGGTCTCCATAAAAGTGTTGAACTCTTTACTTCAAGTTGGGGCACAGATAATCAGTGCAAATTCACACCCAAGGTAGTGCATATATAAAGTTATAAGCCAATAATACGCAGAGTGGTAAAAGTAGATACAGAGTCACTAAGTCATACCAATTAGCATAGACCCGTAGGCCTAGGGCACAAAAGACACTAGTGGGGGACTTATTCATGCAAGCAGAAGAGAAATCTGAATAAAAATTCCAACAATGACTCAGAACACCACCATCTCCAGTTACTGTCCATGGCTGATGGCTGCATGACAGCAAAGCATTGGCAAATGTGAAAAGACTGGCCTTGAATGGGAAAATAGCTGCGAAATGAAATTCCTTCTGTTTTCCATTCAGCATTAGTAAACTGGGTGACCTAGGATCACTGCTCCCTTATTCTGTAGCACTATCTTGGGGAACAAATGATAGTTAAAGTGTGAACTATGTCCTGGCAGCTGCTTGAAGGTATATTAATGTTAATTTCTGAATAATACTCAGAGCTATTCCTAGGGTTCTCCCCATGTAAACGTCTCTGGAAAAGCAAATGAACTTAATTAGGGCTGTTTTCAATCCCTTCAGTGTATAAACTACCAGGAAGAACAGGGCACTCATAGACTGTAGAACTGCCCAGGCTGGAGTCAGGCCTCTGACTTACTTCTGGAATTAGTGGAAGGTGGGAGAAGAGTCCTGGCATATTACAAGCATCAGAACTTGTTGAATGTATGGTGACATAAACTGAATGTTTGTGTCCCCCTAAATTTTATATGTTGAAATCCTAACCCCCAATGTGATAATATTAGGAGGTGTGGCCTTTGGGAGGCGATTAGGGAATGAGGGCAGAGTCCCCACAAATGGGATTAGTGCTCTTACAAAGGAGGCTCTGGAGAGTTGCTTCACTTCTGCCATGTGCGGGCAGAGCGAGGAGACTGCATCTACGAACCAGGAGGTGGGCCCTCATCAGCCCCTGAATCTACTGGCCCTTTTATCTAAACCTTTCCAGCCTCTAGAATTGTGAAAAACAAATTTTTGTCAGTCTATGGTAGTTTGTCACAGCAGCTCAAAGGGAGTAAGACGGAAGCAAGAAGTAACAACTGCTCTAAACTTATCGGTAAGACATTTGTGGGTCAGAAGGTGGGAAACAAATCAGACTGAAATCCAGGGGCCTCCTACCTCAGTGCAATTTCTAAGGGTCTAGTCGTGTGTGGCAAGTTGAGATATATCTTCTGAGGTCAAGGATGAGTTGTTGCCTCTAGCCCCCCTGCAACCAAGAAAGAAGCACTGTGCCTAGTGGGCCTCTTTGGATTTTGGTAGCAACATACTCCTCATTTGGGTGTATTACTCTAGCCCATTTACTGAGTGACCCAAAAAGCTGCTAATTTTGAGTGGGACCCAGAACAAGAGAAGGCTCTGCCACAGGTCCAGGCTGCTGGGTGAGCTTTTCTGCTACATGATTCAGCAGATGCAATGATGCTTGAAGTGTCAGTAACAGAGATGCTATTTGGAGCATTTTGCAGACCTCTATGGGTGAATCACAACCTAGGCCTTTAGGATTTTATAACTAGGCCCTGTCTTATTGCAGATAACTACTCTCCTGTTGAGAGACAGCTTTTGGCTTGCTACTGTGCCTTAGTAGAGACGCATGATTGACCATGGGCCACCAAGCTACCACGTGACCTCTGCTTTCCATCATGAACTGGAATTGGATGTTATCTGACCCACCAAGCCATAAAGTTTTGTGTACACAGCAACCCTCCATCATCAAATTGAAGTGATCTATGTAGGACTGGGTCTGAGCAGGCCCTGAGGGATAAGTAAATTACATGATGAAGTGGCTCAAATGCTCATGGTCCTCACTCCTGCTACACTACCCTCTCTTTCCCAGCCTATAGCTATAGCTATATGGGTAATTCCCTAAAATCATTTGAAAGAGGAAGAGAAGACTCACGACTGGTTTACAGATGGTTGTTCATGACATGTAGGCACTACGTGAAAGTGGACAGCTGTAGCATTGCAGGCCCTGTGTGGGATGTCCCTAGAGGACAGTGGTGAGGGGAAGTCCTCCCATTGGGTAGAACTATGAAAATTGCATCTGGCTGTTTTTTTTTTTTTCTTGGAGAAAAATGGAGAGATCTATGATTACATATGATCCATGAGCCAGTGGTTTGGATGGATGGTCAGGAACTTGGAAGGAACGTGATTAGAAAATTGGTGACAAAAACATTTGCAGAAGATGTATGTGAATAGCCCTCTCCAAATGGGCAAAAAAAATGTGAAGATATTTGCATCCCATGTGAATGCTCACCAAAGGGTGACTTTATCAGAGGAGGATTTTGATACTGAAGAGGACGAGATGACTCATTCTGTGGATACTAGTCAGTCTTCTTCCCCAGCCACCCGTCATTGCCCAATGGGCTCATGAGCAAAGTGGCCATGGTGGCAGGCATGGAAGTTATGCATGGGCCCAGCAACATGGGCTTCCACCCAACAATACTGACTTGGCTACAGCTACTGTTGGGTGCCTGGTCTGTCAGCAGCAGAGATCAAGAGTGAGCCCCCAACATGGCACCATGTCCTGGGGTGATCATCCAGCTCTGCAGTGTCAGGTTGATTACATGGGACCACTTCCATCATGGAAGGGACAGCATCTTGTCCTTACTGGAATAGACACTTTTGATATGGATTTCCCTTCCCTATACACAATGCTTCTGCCCAAACTACCATCCTTCAACTTAAAGAACGCCTTATCCACTGGGATGGTATCCCACGTAGAGCATCACTTCACAGCAAAAGAATTATGGCAATGGCCCCACGCTCATGGAATTTACTGGCCTTACCATGTGCCCCCCATATTGAACGGGCTGGCTTGACAGAATGGTGGAATGGTATTTTGAAGATTCAGATACAGTGCCAGCTTGGTGGCAATACCTTGCAGGGTTCTCCAGAAGCTGTATCAGTATGCAACCTATGGTGCTGTTTCTCCCATGGCCAGGATTCACAGGTACAGGAATCAAGGGTGGAAATGGGAGTGACACTATTCACTATTAACCCTAGTGACCCAATAGCAAAGTTTTGCTTCCTGTTCCCATGACTTTATTCTCTGCTGGCTTAAAGGTCTTAATTCCACAGGGAGAAATGCTCCCTCCAGCGGACGACATTGATTCCATTGAACTGGAAGTTAAGACTGCCACCCAGACACTTTGGGCTTCTCATGCCTCTGAATCAACAGGCAAAGAAAGAAGTCATAGTGTTGGCTGGGGTTACCGATCCTGACCACCAAGGGGAAATTGGACTGTTATTGCACAACAGAGGCAAAAAGATTCATTCTTTCAAAGTGCACTTGGGATATTCACCAGAACAACCATATGTTGGGCTATAAAACAAGCCTCAAAAGATGACATACAATTTGAATAAACACTTCATAAAGTACATATAATCTGAAGAGATACACCATAAAAGATGTACAAATGCATATGGAATCACATACAATGAAGCTCAAAAATCATTGGTCATTAGCAAATAATCACTATACACCCATTAGAATAGCAGATATTGAAAGAAGATCGACAATACCAAGTGTTGGTGAGGGCCTGGAACATTGTGGGAACGCAAAGTGGTAGCACTGATTCAAACAGTCTGAAGTTTGACAGAGTCTTACAATGTTTAACATACACTTATCATATGGTTTAGCAATTCTACTTCTAGACTTCTACCCAAGAGAAATAAAGTCCATGTGTAGTATTCAGAGCAGCATTATTCATAATAGTAAAAAAAGTGGAAACAACCTAAATGTCCATCAACTTGTGAAGAGATAATAAGCAAAATTTGGTATATCCATACAATGGAATATCGCTCAGCAATAGAAGGGATTGAACTACTGAAACAAGCTACAAACGACACAAATGACTTATAAAACATGTCAGGTGAAAGAGAGTAGGCACAAAAGACTACATACTGTATGTTTCCGTTTATATGATATTCTGGAAAAGGCAAACCTATTGTGACAGAAAGTAGATAAATGGTTGCTGGGACCAGAAAGGACAGGGCTGAGGACTGACTGAAAAAGACCCCATAATACTTTATGGGGTGACGGAAATGTTCTAAAACTAGTCCGTGGTGGCAGTTACCCAACTAAATATACTTACATAGCTCATTGAACTGCATACTTAAATTGAGTAATTTTATTGCGCATAGATTGTACTTCAGTAAAGCTGTTAAAGAAACCTACACAGTTCTATGAGGTAGACATTACTCCCATTTTGCAACTGAGAAAACAGTCTCAGAGAGATTGGGTCATTTGTTTCAGGTTAAGCAGCTGGCCAGCCACTGTCAACCCCAAGTCAGTGTTGGTCATGCTGCTCCACATACTTGGGGGTGGTGTGGGAGACACTGGGAACAACATGAGGATGGGGGGACCTCCCAGAGACAACAAACTCCAAATTGTGCTGGGGGCTGCTGCCCTTCAGAGAAATCGCCTGTTGCCAGGAAGACAGGAGTGAGTCCTGGAGCTAGGAGTACTGTCTAGAGATTTCTGCTGCTTTAGAGGCAATGTGTTCTCATGGGGAAAAACCAGGCAGGCAGAAGAGGGTTAAAATCCTGGCTTTGCTACTCAACAGTCATAGACCTTAAAGAGGCCATCTAACTTCTTTCAGCTCCAGTTTCTTAACCTATGAAAATGACTCAAAGATGAACCACTTCCCTTATTGAGTTATTTTGTGTATTAAATGAGATATATGATATAAAGAACCAGAGCCTTAATAGATACCCAGAATTCCCTTCCCCCTTTACTTCTGGAAGGAAAAGACACTCAGTTTCACTGCTTAATAACGAGATGGATCAAGATGATCTTTTTTAAAAAATGATTTCTTACTGAGAAAAAATAGAAATTTTTCATCCGGCACTTTCCTGGGCATTAGAGTTACCTAGCCCCCAAATTCTACTCAAATGTTGCAGTCACAGAAAATAAACTAATTTAATTTTATAATTATTTCCTTTTCTTGTTTTATTTCTATGAAGTCTGATATACAAAACTCTTAACATTTCCATGTTTCAATAAAAATCAAAAGAAAGTCTGTGTCTGTGTGTATAACTTACATGCACACAAAAGAACTTGCATTATTTGAATCACGGTTGTTTGACAGCAAGTAAAGAAATGTTTAAAACTACACGATGGAATCCTAAGTGACTATATCAGAAATATCAAGTGTTTATTCTGTTAGGTTCAGCAAATGATAGCCTAACTGTCACTACAGGCAAAATCTATAACTTCAAAAAAAATTATCAAGTTTTGAGATTAAACTCCAAGAGCCCAAAGCATCTTATTATTTAGTATTATTTGCCTAGATAGGGATGAATGCCTTCCATCTGCATTATCTGCCCATATGTGGATTCTCATGCCTGACAATGCATAAAGATAACCTGAGATGCTTAAAAATGCAGAGATCTAGGTCCTCACACCAGAAATGGTGATTTCATAAGACAAAGGTAGGGCTCAGTAATTGGTGGATTTTTTCCTCAGAATTTTATAGGGGTATCTACATTTGGTTTCATAATTTGCTTTTGTACAGATTGAAGTAATAAGTGTGCCCTTTACCCAGTTAGTGTTTATTGTATTCATTAGGTGTGAATTGACCCATCCCCTCCTCCACCCTCCCATCTACTTGATTTCCCTTGAGTTTTTCTTCTATCTGTGCACATGTGTTGACCAATTAGTTCCAATTTAGTATGGAGTACATGTTTTTCCATTCTTGTGATACTTCACTAAGAAGAATGGTCCCCAGTTCCACCCAGGTTGTTACAAAAAATACTAGATCACCATTTTTTTAATGACTGAGTAGTGCCAGTGCTTCATGGTATATACATATATATACCACATTTTATTAATCCACTCATGAATCAATGGGCATTTGGGTTGATTCCACATCTTTGCAATTGTGAATTGTGCTGCTACAAACATTTGAGTGCAAATGTCTTTTTTATAAAATGTCATTTTTTTTCCTTTGGGTAAATACCCAGCCGTGGGATTGCTGTCTCAAATGGTAGGTCTACTTTTAATTCTCTGAGGTATCTCTATACTACTTTTCATAGAAGTTGTACTAGTTTGCAGTCCTGCCAGTAGTCTATAAGTGTTCCTTTCTCTCTGCATCCACACCAGCATCTATTGTTTTGTGACTTTTTGATAAAAACCATTCTCATTGGAATTAGGTGATATCTCATTGTGGGTTTGATTTGCATTTCCTCGATGATTAGAGATGTTGAGCATTTTTCATATGTGTTGGCTATTAGTCTATCTTCTTTTGAAAAGTTTCTGTTCATGTCTTTTGCCTACTTTTTAATGGGGTTGATTTTTTTTCTTGCTGATTTGCTTGAGTTCTCTGTAGATTCTGGTTATTAGCCCTTTATTGAATGTATAGCATGCAAATATTTTGTCCCATTCTGTAGGTTGTCTATTTGCTCTATTGATTGTTTTTCGCTGTGTGGAAGCTTTTTAATTTGATCAAGTCTCATTTATTTATTTTTGTTGTTGCTGTGATTGCTTTTGGGGTCTTCTTCATAAATTCTTTGCCTAGGCCAATACCTAGACGAGTTTTTCCAACACGTTCTTCTAGAATTCTTACAGTTTCTGTCTTAGGTTTAAGTCTGTCATCCATCTATAGATCAGAACAGAGAACACAGATATAAATCCGTCCTCATATTGCCATCTGATCTTTGACAAAGCAGACAAAAACATCCACTGGGGTAAAGAAGCCCTGTTCAATAAATGGTGCTGGGAAAATCGGACAGCCACATGGAAAAGGCTGAAACAGGATCTGTACCTCTCACCTCTGACAAAAATTAATTCACAACGGACAACAGACTTAAACCTAAGTTGGTTTGTTTTTCTTTAAACAAATAACTCTTGATGATTCTGGTGTACGTGATTCTAGATCATACTTAACTTATTTCCTGCCTAGTTATCCAGGTCTTCTTTTCCCAGGAAAAGTCCTTGTGATTATTCTACTTCAGCATTCTCCAATGTACTCTTTGCAATATCATTTTGTGTTATGAAATATGCTTTGTAATCAGGTAAGTTTGGGAACATACTCCAAGTAATACTCAGTCTGTAATTATCATCTAATTTTCTACTTGCTGTATCTATCTACACAAATCAACATGTCTTCCTATTCTATAATGAATAATTAAGAATTTTCTTATTTTAGTGTCTGTTTCATGGATAGGTCTCCTCTCTCCAGCTGGATTTGTAAGATCCTTCAGACAAGTGAATATTTGATTAGTCCTTTGTGCCACACAGGGACTACCTGGTACTTGTTACTGCCTGGGACAGGCAAAGACACTTATACAGAGGTTATTTTAACTAACATATATCACAACAAAATTAGGTGGGAAAGGAAAGAACGGTACTCGGAAGTTCTATTACTATATTCTAGGTCTAGTCCTTTCTTGTTTCCTGAATATGGCTTCATATAAAGTTCCAGAGAAAACCATACACAAAAAAGTCCAGAAGCTCATGGCAGGCTAAGCTGATAGGTCAGCAACACAATGCACCACAGAATTGAAAGGGAAGAGGCCTGCAAGGATGGCACGGTATCAAATGCCACAATGCTAGAGTGACTTTCCCCAAATGCTATATCATTATGAGTTCTGGGCACTTGCAGCAATATGAATAAAAAAAAAAAAGGTTTAATTAGAAAAATAATAGGCAAATAAATGAAATTTTATATACAATTTTAAGTCTAAATAGGCTTGTGACCTAAAAATTTAAGTGATATTATATTCTTAATTGAGATAGAAGAACTTCAGAGTGATCAGAGAATCCTCTAAAACTGTACATAAAATTCTATGTATATTTCTATTTGGGGCGAACAGGTACTTAATATTCATCAGAATCACAAAGAATCTACAACTGAAAGGTTTATTAATCTCTGGTCTAAATATTATATTTGGCTCATACAATCAGGAGGTTTACAAAACTTATTTTTTTAAATATACTTCTCCAAACAACATTTTTAAAATCTGTTTTAAATGCTCTAATATAGCAGCTTTAATAGAGAGGTGCTTTGTATAGACCTGAAGATCTGAGGCCTTTGCTGGTCTCTGGAACCAGATGTTTATATATTTACTTAAACTGGCTTAGTGAATAATCATGGTTACAAGTCGAATAGCACACATTCTTTCAGTTTTATACATACCAAGGAGTTTATAAACTCTGAAAGAAAAATTACTGTCTGGTAATTGACCCCAAACTGTATTTGCTAAGCTAATGTAAATTATTGTCCTGAATCAATACAGCCATTTTCTCCTGTAATCACTGAGCAGCATTTCCTAAGACAAAGGAAGTCTTTTGCAATTTGGGGGTTTGCAAAGGAGTCATAACTCAATGGATGCTGTAATTCTTTTGGTATTTTGGGAAGACAAATGAATCATTTGAGCTAGAATTCCAAGTTTAAAACACCATAGTAAATCAATGAATGTATAGGCAAAGTTGGAGCAATTTTCCCCTAAAGATGATTTTTATAGCTTGAGGCATCTGTCTTCATCTTTCCTTCCAGCAACTTTGATTGGGGTTTGTAGTAAGTATATTTTTACTGCTCTAAAACATCAATACCCAAACATGTTGATAAAAGAAAATGTAAAATAATTAATTTCAAGGGAGTTGCATTTTATATGTTGTTAGGTGGGAAGAAAAATATCCCAGAATTTATAGGTCCATTTTGGTAGCTCCAATAACAACATACTGGCATTCGAACATAAAATACTGACCACCAACCACAGATTTATGATGATTTATTTCCATACTCTCCAATTAACCTTATGCCAACAACACATGAAGTCAAGACAATGGCTGGGAATATACACAGAGTCTTTGACCACTGGATATTAAAGACATAATTATATGCATAATATATAATTAGTACAGATACAATTATTTCTTCACTTAGAGATAAAGGATATCCTAGTGCAATCTCAGAGAAAACATGGTATCGTAGAAAGAGCATGAAGTTTGAAGTTAGCGAGATTCCTTCATTTAATCCTTATTAATAAATTTATTACAGGCCCATTTTGTGTGAGGTGCTGAGAACACAACAGGAAACTCACAGATACAGTCCTTGCTGCATGGAACTTTATAGCTTCAATTTTAGGGTGCTCCTGAGCACCTACGGATCAAATTATTTAATCTTGTTGAGCCTTAGTTGACTCATTTGTAAAAAAGAAAAAGATTATAACTCATCTCTCAGAGTGTCACGAAGAGTGCATATGAAAAAGTATCTGGTTCAACACCTAACAAACAGGTAATTTTTAAATTTGAATTATTATTAGACAGTTATTTCTTAACTTTGGAAGGACAGACACACATCATGAATTTGAAACTGTGTGGCAGGTCACAGAACACTCTGAAAATTCTTCAAATAACAAAAAAGTTCAACAGCCCTATGTGATGGTTTCATGAAAGTGTTCTATAGTGATTATTTTATTTTGCTAAACTGCATCTAAGCTGATAGCCATCTCTTTCGCCAACACAACAGAGAGCCGTGGTGGAAGGTCTGTTTAGTTATTCAGATGCCCTATATAGTAAAAGAAAAGCAAAAGCACTGAAGTGTTACTTAACACAGAGACTGAAACTGCAACTCAGGAACGTGTGACACTGTGGCTAGGTCCAAACTCAGGGGTGGCAAGCAAGAGAAAGGCTCATTTGTGAGGTTTTTCCTGGGATGAACTCCCTGTTAGAAACGCAATGTTTTTACATCTGCATCAGGACTACTGGAGATGCTGAACTCTAACTGTGGTGGCCTACAAATTTAGTGGCTCCCAACCTTCTTTGCCACCTAAAGACCCCTGTTTAATTCTCTTCCATGAACCCCAGGTTTGGAAAGATCACGTCTACAGCGCTCGAGACAGTGTGGGCAAACAGAAGACACTGCATGAGTGTTTGCTATGTGTACCACACTGCTACTACACTGACTATAAATAACTGCTCAATTACTTATTCAAGAAAATCACATATGATGAATTTTCCTCCTTATAAGGACACTACCAGCAGTACCAAATGCCGTTGTAGTCAATGCCATTGTAGCCCAAAGCAAAGACACTCAAGGCGGCTAGGCAGCTTTGTCACAGTAAGTGACTGGGGGACCCTCTAAGATACTAAAGTACTTGAAGAATATCTAGAATCCCTCATAGTAGAGGGATTCAGGGGGTCAGGGGAACTCAAGTTTAGGACAAATTGGTTTATTCTCAAGGTTCCTTTCCTTTCTGAAAAACACATAATAGTCTCATATGAATGAGTTAGAGTTGTAATCATTTGATCATGATTGTTGCCTTAAAAATAAAAAAGTATAAAATAGCAATGCTGTCTGTGATAGATACTTTTTTGTAGCTGGGACCACAGAGATTCCTGTCTCTGCACCTTGTCCATGGGGCTGGGTCCCAGGTGTCTTGTCTGGTTTGAGTTACCTGGAACTGCATTCCAGGCCTTAGCTAAATGTCACATGCACGGACGAACACCCAACTCTTTCCACTCAGAGTTTAGGACTTGAACTGCAACACAGTAAGACTGCAAAGAAAGTTTAGATAAGCAGAGGGTTCTTAAGGAAAGGTCTGTGGTCCTGCTTTGAAGTCCCCAGAGCTGAGCCTGAATCCTTGCACCAAATTACCTTGCAACAAATTGCCGTCTTGGTCTAAAGTAGTTGGAATGGGTTTCTGTTACTTGCAAACAATAAACCCTTAAAAAATACACAACAATTCAAATGTTAATTTGTTAGAAAACCCAGACTGTCTTTGATAAATAGTACAGAAAATATCAGATTTATCAAGGGTTTCTACAAAGCATTTGAAACAAGCTTATTGTAAGTCATAACGCTCATTTCCAGGGCCCCAGGATACAGGAGCAGGGGCCCTGTTTGGGCTGGTGATTGGACTCAGGTGAACCCAGCCCTTCTCTTGTCTATCTGCATCAGCTCAATGACACAGACTGGGAAGGTGGGGGTGGGGGATACATGGGCTCTGATCCCTGTCCCCAGTAACTGTGTGTACATGTGTGCCTGTGGTATATACACACTTGTCTGAAAGACACAGGGGCACTCTGTATCAGCCATTTCTTGGAGAGGGACATCAGAGCCCATGTGAGAGAACTTGGGGTAAAGAAAGAGGGAGTCTGATGATGAGTTTCCAACATCAAGTGGGAAGTGCTAGTTGAGGAAAGGACAGTCTGGGCCAACCCCTGTCAATACCCTGTGGCACAAATACTCCAAGGAGAAACAGAGCTATGAGCAGATCCACAAAGCCATGTGGTACTTTGAGGTCGGAGCCAACCTGCTTTGGGAAGGATCCCAGATCCACATAAGAGGAAGAATTCTCTCTCAGTGAGTCCCTTTGGCCTGGTAGGTCTGCTGCAAGCCACAATGACACGTATGCTTGGGCCACCTGGCTCAACCTATGCAGGCATGGCTCAGCCTTGGGGAACAGCAACATTCCAGGGCCAAGGTAGGACGCAGCATGGTCAGACGTCCAGCCCACTGAGGCCTTGGTGCGGCCTGGGTAGAGAGAAACAGTGTGGCTGAAGCACTGGGGCTAAAACCTTATGTCCTGGAAGGTTTGGCAGCATCAGGAGAGCCACCAGATTGATTTATGGATGCATGTTTGCACACTTAGGGAGCTTCCAGCTATATTGGGGTGGAAACAGGGAGAATTTCATCAGGGACTGAATCATCAAAGCACATGAATCGATACAGCTTCCCAGGCTACCACAGAGCACAGAGACACATGGAACATATTTCAAGTGCCTGTGGATCCACCACAGTGTAAGACAGTGCCTTGCACACAAGCAGCAAAATCAAGATCCACTATGGAGGAATCTCTGAATCATTTTGGGAAGCTAAAACTGGGAGCATGAATCCTCACGAGGGGTATGAGAGTTTCTTCTAGAAGGTCAGAGTGTGGGCCACTCTCTGTGTGGTCACTGGGACAGATTTAGGATACTCAAAAGGCCTTGTCACAAAAAGATAAATTCATTTTAAAAACTTCTCTAGGGACACCTCATTTTTCAATAGCCATGCTAATCATTTTCATGCACCAAAGGTATACAGTAGTCCCCACTTATTCATGGGGGATATGTTCCAAGATCCCCAGTGGGTGCCCAATACTGAGGGTAACCCTGCCTATACTATGCTTTTTCCTGTACATACATACCTATAAAGTTTAATTTATAAATTAGACATAAGAGATTAACAATAACTAGCAGTAAAATAGAACAATTATAACAATAATCCAGCTTGACGACTCTTGTGCTTTAGTAAAATAAGAGTCACTTGAACCCAAGCACTGCAATACTGCGACAGTCCATCTGATGACTGAGAGGGCAGTAAGTGACTGACGGCCAGGTGGTGTGTGTAGCATGGAGATGCTGGACAAAGGAGGAGTCACGTCCTGAGCTGGATGGAGTGGGAAGGCACGAGATTTCAGCACACTACTCAGAATGGCGAGTGATTTAAAACTCATGAATTGTTTATTTATGGAATTTTCCATTAAATTTTTTGGGGCCATGGTTGACCACAGGTAACTGAAACTATGGAAAGTGAAACCACAAATAAAGGGGGAACTAATGTACCTGAAGTTTTGTTTTGGTGAAGGAATGACGCCTGAATGGAGAGAAGCTAGTTAGTAGCTTGTCTCCAAGGATACTTAGATACGTCATTTCCTCATTTCAGCTTTTTATGGTCGTCCCTAACAAGCCATTTATTCCATGTAATCAGTTCATGGCTCTGCTTTTTATAAAAGAATGGGGGGAACCTCTCCCGGCTCTAGCAATTAAGCTTCGTAGAATCTGGAACACACGCATTCTGTATAACAAGAAGTACACAGTAAATGCCCCGGGCAGTTTATAGGCAGCCTGGGAATATTTCATCATTGTTTCCAAGTCACCCAGATTTATAATTGCAGTTTCCATCGTAGCATTGGACACAACGGGCATTTCTAAACTGCCTTCCCGTCCTCCAAATGGCTTCAGTTAGTTTTTCTTGAATTCCAAGAGAAGACAGATCTTATAGTATACTGGTTAGTGGAAGGCTACTTTAGTTTTCTATCTTAAATTAAATTAACTGCTGTATATATTTCTGATTTATAGCTACATTCAATTGCTATTTACTTTCTGCTTTTCTTTCTTAGCACAGGGACTAAGCTGAAATTCAGGTGCTCTGGTGACTGTTAAAAGCCAACTAAAAATGAATTTTAATCCTTCTGGTTTTATACAAGCTTCAAATTTAAATAATTGTAATCTCAAGAGCATTTTAAAAAAAATTTTGAGGCTAAAATTTTTGCCTAGAAATGGGGTTCTTTAGATGGTTATCATTGAAATATGTGAAATGTCCATAAATTTTAAATTCTGACCATAAATGCATCTGATTATACACAAATACAATGTCTCACAGAGTACTCGGTGACCCCACCTCCACTCTAAAGATACACAGGATTATTTCAGCAATGGAGGTTGAGGTATTATAGATACACAAAAACAAAAGGGAAAGTGATTGAAACGATGAATTTGCTCTGAATGAAGAGATATATGGAGGGTTTGAGGTGAGGATGAAGAAAACAGTGTGTGCAGGTGGTGACAATTCCCCAAAGATCTTAGCGTATCTCCTAGGATCCTAATACAGAGCTGTAACCCAAAATCTACCTTCAATCCCTGTTAACCTTTAACGTTGAGAATTAAGTGCCTTCCTTGGCTCTCTCAGTTCTTTTATTGGCAAAAACAGCAGTTCACAGACTGAGCTTACTGGAAATAGATTTTGTAGAAACAGAGGAGTCATAATATTCAATTAGAGACACATTTGTTGAATACTTAATATGCATCCAGCACTGCTGGGTCCCTTTCTACTCTCAGCAAGTTTACGGTATCATTTGGGGATTTAAAAATATGTGAAAGAACTGAAAGAACCAAGGAGGAATCGTAAGATTCCAATATCAGAAAAAACACCTCCCTCTGGATTAGATCCTCTTTAAGTCACCAAGAAGGGGACTACTCTCTTTGGCAACTGAGCCATTTTTACCCACGATATTTCTGACACCAATTGTGGCATTTTTTTTTTTCCTCATACCAACCAATTCTCCAACTCTCCAGATACTAATGAGGTGTCCTACAATTAAATTCCATTCTGATGCTAACTAGCTGGAGTTAGCACAGACCCACAGGTCAAGGGCTCAGGCTCACAAGACTGCTCCACTTCAGATGCCCCTGCAAACCGGGGCCTCCCATACTTCTGATCAGCTGGCTATAAACTGGGGGTTCCCACGATCCTCTTCTTAGGTTCAATAATTTGTTAGGTGATTCACAAAACTCAGGAAGTCACTTTACTTACTATCACTGGTTTATTATTTTTTAAAAAAATCCAATTCAGGAATAGCCAGATAGAAGAGATGCAAGGTTTGGGGAAATGAGGTGGGTGGACTGCCGAGCTTCTGTGCCCTGCCCGGGAGCACCACCCTCCAAGCATCTTGATGTGTTCACCAACTTGGAAGCTCTCCCACCCCTGTCAATTAGGGGTTTTAATGGCAGTATCATTACCTAGGCATGACTGATTAAATCATCAGTTGTTGGTGATTGAACTCAATCTCCAGTCTCTATCCCCTCCCTAGGGGTCAGGGAGTGGGGGAGAAAATTTCAACTCTCTAACCATGCCTTGGTCTTTCCTGAAAACAGCCTCCATCCTGAAGCTGTCTAGGGGTCCCAAGCCACCAGTCATCTCATTATCACATAAAAGACTCATCACTTTAAGTTTCCAAGAGTTTTAGGAGTTGTGTGCCAGGAACCAGGGATGAAGACCAAATATACATTTCTTCATATATCATGGCACCTAAAATGAAAAGATCTGGTGTCTGTAAGCACCTGTGGGCCAAGCTATGGATTTTTTTTCTCAATTTCACAATAGCTGCAACCTTGGGAAAGTTGCCTGTTGTCAGTCTTGCTAATCTCCAAGACCGACCCCAGCAGCATCAGCATTGCGGTGGGGGTGGGGTGGGAGGCAGGGTCGGGGTGGGGTTGGAAATGCAGAATCTCAGGCCCAGCCTCAATGAGTCTGAATCTGTGTTTTTAACAAGACCCCCCAAGTGATTTCCATGCACAGTAAGTTTGAGCCAGCTTTCTATGACTCATCTACTCAGGTGATTTCCCCCTTTCTTTTAAAAAGAGTCTACTCTGCTGCTGCCTGCATTCTCAGTGAAAACTAGCCCTTCCCTGCAGTGTTTGAATGAAAGGAAGATTTTATTGGCAGCTTTTAACAGATCTCCCACCCCGTTTTCCAGAGTATTCCAGCCACATGCCCACATCAGCTGTGTTTACCTCTGTGATTAAATAGTACAATAAATGCAACTAGTGATAAGCCAAGTTGACTGAAATGCCTGATTACACATACATGCAAAAATGCTCGGTGATTTCACCAACACAGTGGAAAATGTCCTCTGTCACATGTAACTACAAAAGCCTTTACTGATATGGCCAAACAGATGTAACATAACAGTGACTACAGTTCTTTAATAAGTTCATAGAATGATGGGGTTCACAAATTTGTCCTTTAACATAATGAAATCTCCTTTGGAGGAAAACAGCATTCCTAATTCAAAATGTCTATTTTTGATTATCAAACATAAGGACTCTTCAGACTTTGCAAGGCATTTGTGAAGACATTGGATGTTGAAGCGAGGTAAAAGGGATTATTAGCGAATAGGGGATGGTGGGGCTCTTGTGCCAGCGACTGGACCTTAGCGACTGATTGGGGAAAAGAGGAAAAATTGACTTTCAGACTTTTTAGGGCACAGCCTTTATCTTACTCATCACTGTGTTCTCAGCCAGCTGCTCACAGTACCTGAACGACAGCCAACTGCTCCACGAATATAGGCCGAGAAAGTGAAGGAATGATATATAATTAGCAGCACAGCAAAAGAAAACCTTCCACAAATGGTAGGGATTTAGACACGAAGGAGGAAGACATTCGTTTCCATGTAGGTTACTGCAAGCTTTGTTGAGAGGAGGAAAAAAAAACAATAATAAAATGAAAACATCTCCAAGCATGGGTCAAAAAAGAAATATTCCTGTTCCTTCCAATGATTCTCCTTGATCCCTTCCTTCTGGAAGTTTCTTTCTTTGTTCTTTGAAGGAAGAAATTAGGAAAAATAGCCTGCAACAGAGAGAACAGCAGGGACTTTGAAGCCAAGCAAATCCGAGTTTGGATGTAATTGCCTGAAGTGTGTTTTCAATCCAAATCGCATAGATGAGCGGAAGGAGAGCAGCAGCATGGGGAGGGGAGGGGAGGGGAGGGGAGGGGAGGGCAGGGCTCTGGAAATAACAGCTCTCAAATAAGGAGTGAAGATTCCCAACTGGGCCATTGTTGGCGTCCCTTAATACTGCTGGAGGTATCTTTTTCTGCTTTAATCCTTACTGTTTTATCCCCAAATACAAACATATCAATCACATGCTCCTTATAAAAGAGTAAAATGCTTCAAAAACAAATCATATTAAAAATGAAACTTCTCCATCACCCCGAGATAACCATAGTTGCCCATATAGTGTATATTCTTCAACGTCTTGCTGCTTTATGGATTAAAAACTTAATTATGTAGTATTTGATACATACGAAATAAGTTAATCTTTGTGGTAGGGTGAAGAATGACCTCCCAAAAGATATTCCTGGAACGGGTAAATATTATCTTATATGGCAAAAGAGAGGACATTGCAGATGTGAGTTAAGGATCTTGAAATGGGAGATTACCGTGAAGCATCTGAGTGGGCTTTACCTGCAATCACAGTGTCCTTATGAGATACAGAGGAAGATTTGACTCACGCAGAAGGGAAGGCAATGTGACCACTGAGAAAGAGCTGGGGTGAGGTGGCCATAATGTGGCAGTCACCAGAGGTGGAAGATTCAAGGGACTGATTTTCCCCTAAAGCAGTAGTCCCCAACCTTTTTGGCACCAGGAACCAGTTTCATGGAAGACAAATTTTCCCATGGACCCAGGGAGGTAGGCGGAGGGGATAGTTTTGGGAATGATTCGAGTATATGACATTTATTATGCACTTTATTTCTATTATTACATTGTAATATATAATGAAATAATTATACAACTCACCATAATGCAGAATCAGTGGGAGCCCTGAGCTAGTTTTCCTGCAACTAGACAGTCCCCACCTGAGGGTGATGGGAGACAGTAACACCGAAAGTGTGTTGCTTGTGTCCAGTCTACTCTGTAATGTTATTTTGGTTGCTGTCACTGCAGAAAACCCTGCTTCACAAAGTCAGGATGTTGGAAATGGAAGCAGGCCTTTCCATGCTTTTGTGGAAATCTCAGGACATTCTGCCTTGACTTTAATTCAGAACATACGGAGATTTGAACTTGTCTCAAACGTACTTTTAAGGCCACCGTCATTTGTGATCTCAAGCAGTTCATCTTCTTCTAGCACGGACAAAGTCGATTTACCTGGCTTATTCACAAATGGGACATGGGTCCATTCCTTCCCAGTTCAGGGGGGTCTTTTGTGGTTGGGAAGTAATGCTCAAACTCTTTTTAAAGCTGAGATAGGTGATTGTGCATCAGCAGGTAGAAAAGGCGGCCCTGGCTCAGTCTCTTTCAAAATCTCTGCTAATGTTTGAAACATGTCAAAAATACCAATGTTCTCTTGTCCCTATAATTACAGTTTGGCTTTGAATGCAGCCACTTTATCCTCTGACTTGAACACAGTTGTCATTCTCCCCTGAAGTGACAGAGTGAGTTTATTGAGCAGGCTGAATATGTCACACAAGTGAGCAAATTTTGTGACCCATTCCGTGTCACTGAAATGTGCTGTCAGTGGTGACTGTTTTTCTAAAAGAAACCTCTGGAGCAGCTCCTGTAACTCAAAAACTCTGGCCAGTGATCTACCTTTGGAAAGCCATCTCCCTTCTGTGTATAAGAGAAGATGTGTGTGCTCTGCGTCCATCTCCTCACAGAGCTGTGCGAACAGATGTGAGTTAAGGCCGTGAACTTTAACATGGTTGATAATTTTAATCACATCCTACAAAATGTTTAGTTCAGGTGACATTTTTTTTGGTAGCCAACATTTCCCTGTGGATGGCATAGTGTGCAGACTCACATTCAGAAGTGAGTCTACGCACTACTCTTTGACCCAAGTAGTAAAACCAGAAAGCCGTCCAGTCATGGCAGCCACTGTGCCCATGCACATACTAACACAAAACGACCACTTCCGTTTTCCTGATATGTAATAATTCAAACACTTGAGTAGTTCTGCAGCTGTGGTGTTGGTTGGTAACAAAAGTGCACATAAAATATCCTCATGCACATCCTCCTGAAAAATATATCACACAAAAACAAGCATTGTTGCCTTCTCAACATCAGTAGACTCGTCAACCTGGATTGCATATCACGGTAACTCATTAATCCTCTCTAACAGTTGCGCCTCACTATCCTTTATTTCATCAATTTGTCTAGTTACGGTGCTGGCCGAAAGAGGAACACATGCCACTTTTTGAACTGCAGTCTCTCCTAAAAGTTCATGACAAATGTCCTTAGCAGCAGGCAGCATTGACTTTTCACAAATAGTAAAGGGCTTCTTAGCTTTAGCAATGCAGTTAACCACTAAGAATGATGCTCTCACTGCAGACACATTTGATGACATGGTGGCCTTCAATAATCACTTCTGTTCTTTGTGTTCATGTTTTTTTCTTACGATCAATTCCAAAGGCTTGTCTTTTAATGCAGGGTGCTTGGTCTCCATGTGGCAAAGCAGTTTTGAAGGTTTCATGGCTTCATTGGATAGCTGGTCACCACATATTATACAAAGTGGGCTTGGAGATTATGAATCACCTGTTGCAATGAACCTGTAATTTAAGCAGGACTCTTGGTATTTTCTTTTAAATGCAGCTTTCATTTTGTTATCAGTCTTAGAGTCTTCTGCTATCTCGCCATCGGGTCTTTCCCACTTTGCAAAGAAGCTCTCCAGCAACATTTGTTTTTTACTCATCTTTGCTAGGGTTAGCTTGGGGGCTTAGCAAAACTGTGAGATAAATGCCCAGTGTGGGAAAGAGGTGTGGACGGACGCCGTAAATAAAACGGGCAGGCCATGCAAGAACTAAGTATTGGATTCTGACTTAAAGCTGCCACCAAATGCAGCTGTACAGTTAAAGTACATCAACTCACTTGTCACTGTAAAGCCTGCCACCAGATGCAGCTTAATTGTCACTTGCCACTCAGTGATAGAGTTTTGATATGAGTGTGCAAACAATTGATTTATTGTGGTCTCTGTGCAGTCAAACCTCTCTGCTAATGATAATCTGTATTTGCAGCCGCTCCCCAGCGCTAGCATCACTGCCTCAGCTCCACCTCAGATCATCAGGCATTAGATTCTCACAAGGAGCATGGAACCTAGATCCCTCACATGCGCAGTTTGCAGAGGGGTTCGTGCTCCTGTGAGAATTTAATGCCTGCTGATCTGACAGGAGGCGGAGCTCAGGTGCTGATGTAAGCAATGGGGAGTGGCTGTAAGTATAGATGCAGCTTTGCTGGCTTGCCGCCGCTCACCTCTTGCTGTGTGGCTCAGTTCCTAACAGGCCGCAGCCAGTACTGGTCTGTAGCCTGGGGGTTGGGAACTGCAGCCCTAAAGAGTTCAGGGGGAACGTGGCTCTAGTGACACCTTGATTTTGGCCTAGCTGGCATACTGTTAGTAGAAGCAGGCTTCTGGGAGGTAAACACCACTGGGGCTGAATCTATAACACTAAAAGACAGAGAAGTGTGTGTATGTGAGTGAGAGAGAGAGAGAGAGACAGACAGACAGACATTCATTATGTTCTTTTGTCTTCCAGAAAAATACATTTGCCTTCTCACAAGCCAGCCTACCTTGGTTCAATCTCTGGATCCACCATTTTCTAGAATGTTTAACTTATTCTTAAAGACCTCCCAATTCCCCACAGCAAAATATTTTAAGTTCTAGTCACTCCAGGTTGGTACAATTAAGAAAATAATGTACTTCTCTATAAATTCATACAAGGATTGTATTTCTTTGATGTTTTAAAAGCCAGTTTGGGCTAAAGAAAATACAGCCAAAGAAAATCGAAACCTATTTTTCAGGATGAGGATTCTGAGAACAAAATCTCATACCATCTTAGGAAACCATTCAGGTCCATGCCTGTCACCTTAGTCACTTACGCTAGGACCATGGGTCCTGTACTGGCTGTGGGGAGGGTACATGTACATGCTAGATGACACCCCTACAGGGATTTCAAGTCGGGAGTCAGAAAGCTTTCTCTGGCAAGAGTCTCTTCTCCACATCTTTACCTGGGCTATGCGTCTCCAAGTACAAATTTCCCAGTTTTAGGAGATGTGGGTTATCTAAACATAGATAGCTGAGGGTTAAATTCAATTCATGGAACTATCTTCCTGTTTGAACCTTAGGTAGGAAGCAGGGTGGGAAGCTGAGCCCAGCTGCCCATATTTTACTTTCTTTTTTCTCTGTTTTGGGCAAGTTGAATTGAGAATCATTACCAAAGGAAAAAAACAAAAAATAAGCCAGTCTGCTAAAGATAATCAAAGCAATAATTTCTTTTGAGCATTTGCCATTTATGAAGCTCTGCAAGAGGCATATGAGCTGTTGAAGATGTGTACTTTACACTTAAGGTCCTAGAATTCGGTTGGGGGGAGGCTGTTAGAGGAAACAGATGTCTCTGTGGGCTTGTTTGGTCAATGATGGAGATGGAACTTCAAACGAGAGGCTGGAGGGTAGGGACAGCACAGAGAGAACAGGAGGAAGACCAGCACCCTGAGTGGACATCGAGGGAAGGAATGCAGGCTGAGTGTGCTGTGGTCAGGTCCGGGGACATGGGCAGAGCCACTCTGACCAGGACAGACATTTGTTTTTTAAAAAAAGAGTGAAAATGGGGAAAGTCAAGGGCTGTCAAAGGCCAAGTTGTGGAGGGCCTTGCCTGTCAGATGAATGTATTTGGCCTTGATTCTTGAGATATCACGGTCTATTGAAGTGTTCTGGATCAGGGAAGCAATGTAACCAAGAGGCATTTTTGGAAGATTAATTTGGTGCTGATGTGCACAGTGGATTAGTGGTGGTGAAAATGGAAGCAGAGAGATAAGGAAGGATGTTACTATGACCACACAGGCATAAAATAAAGAGGGCAGCATGAGAGAAATGAAGCCACGGGAAGAGATTGTGCAAGGAGTAGCAAGACTTAGTCAGCTGCTGAACTAGAGGACAAATAAACATGATGAAGGCTTTGATTCTGGGTGGTTGTTTTCCTCTAAACTGAATGGGAATAAGGAAAGGACATGGGGAAGATTGTGTGTGGAATAAAATGAACTATTTTAGAGAAGCTGGCATCCATGTATGTACATAGAAATGTCCGGCAGCCAACTGGACATGTGGGACTGAATTACCAGTAAGAAGCCTGGGCAGGAAATAAAGGCTAAAGCCATGAAAATGATCAACATCTCTGAGACAGAGAACGCAGAGCTCCCAGACACTGTGCCTAAGTGTAGTGGATTGGACGGGGCAGAGAGGCAGGTGGAACCTAGTGATGGAGACAAAGGAGAAGTGGCCAGAGAGGTGAGAAGGACAGCAGTCACATTTAGTTAGTTAATTCCATAGACTTCTAGGAAATAGAATTTAGAAAAAGGAAAGGGTGGCCAAAATCAAAAGACTTTTGGGTAATTTTGTATCTCTGCATTGTACACCCTGAACCTGAACAAATGGCTGACTTTAATGTCTTTGAATCAGGGCTTTGTGTTCAATTACAGCTCTCTCCAAATTCCCTTCACCACTTTCCTCATTTCCTGGATGCCTCTACTAGAGAACAAAGTCAACATGCACTTCACGTGGCTCATTCAACTTGAGAAACTTGAGTTGATCTTTCTTTTTCCAACTGCACAATTAGAAGAGATGAGATAACACCATTACCAAATATTTACTAAGCAACCTACTATGTGAAAGACTTTCTATTAGGGGCTGAACAAACATCTTATTTGCTTATAGTCTTCCTTTTAATACAAAGGGTAAGCTTTAAAAATGTTTAAGTAAATCAAATGCAGGCCGGGGAAGAAAGTCCTAAATCTAACATATGGATTTAATGGCACCAAGTTGCTTCTTTTTATAAGCACAAGAGCCTTTTAAAGCTGAGTACTCTGGCCACGCCCGTTAGGGTTACAGGGTCCCCTCAGACTTTGTTGTATGACATCTGGTGCTTTACTGCCTTCCAGGCTAAAGAGAAATACCATGCGTGCCACTTGCTTTGTCTTAGTCTTTCTCAAAGGTTCCCTTTCAACTTGGTCTTTTTCTCTGTTAGTGGTAATATCTTTCAAGGGTTTCAGATATTGATGGACTGGTGTTAATAGCTTTTGACTTTTAAGTAAGTCATGCATCCATTACTAAGAAGCAAGGGAATATGCAACTAGGGTTTATATACTAACTTTACTTTTGCAAAGTTTTTAAAGCGTAGTGTTGCCCAGACAACTTTGAGTTTTTGAAACAAAGTATGTACGTTGTGCTGGAAACTATGACACAACCAGCATCAGGACACTGACTGGGAAGGTCAGGTGCAGATTAAAGGTAGAGGTTCAAGGTTATACTTTTTATGGCAAGGCTAGTATGTTACTTTAACAAAAACCTATCACAGATCAATGGCTTCTCAAAAGTGGTAAAAAAAACACAACTCTGAAATTTTGCAAATATGTTTGAATTTTGCACATTTTGCTAGCTGTACAGTATGGCTGAGCACTAAAAGGTACTTTTTATGGTAGGGCTTTTCAAAACGCTCGTGGCTATCACTGCCTCTATTACCTTTGGCTGGCAGCTTGACTGTATTTAATAGACTTCATCAGCAGTTCACACACACTAATCTATAGATGAGATGCATCAGAACCACCTGGTAATCACTTAAAAAATAGATTCCTGGGTCCAATTTCTGGATACTCTTATTCAGTGCATTGGGGTATGACCAGGATGTCTGTATTTGCATTTGTTAAATCTGCTGGTAATTCTGTTAAGAAATCATCTTTAGCCCTTACTTCAGCCATGTAACAAGAACACTTGTACCCCTAATATTTTGAAATAATAAAAAATCAACTTAAGATCTGTTCTGTTCTTTCTGGATGTGTTCTGTGAAGTACACTAGCAATGACCTGGGCTGAGATTACATTTTCTATATGCTAAGTATGGGCATCACGGCTTTGATTCTTGCTCAAATGAAAAAATGATGGTCCTTTGCTGGTGGGCTGAAACGGAGATACTAATTTATGATCATGTAAATCTTGGTCTTCACCTATAGCAAATGTAAAAACTGCAGAGAAACATTATCCTCTTGCCCTGTGATAGCGTTATGTCAGAAGCATCTGGAGCCCTTGATATTTTCTTCTTTATTTCCTCAACGTGTGTTGGCAAAAGAGATGTCAGGAACACAATGACATACCCAAGATATGTGAATCATAACAGAACCCAGGTTTCCTATTCCCTAGTTCAGTTCTTATGAAATACATAATCATATGATAAAATTAAATCTCTCATGTTTATATATCAAGCCATTTTACTGTTAAAGGGAGAAGTTAATATACCCTCACAAATTATCTCTGCCACTATTTCCCCCCAACTTCCAAAAAAGAAAAGAAACATCCCCCCCAAAATCCCTACCATCCAAAAATTAGCACATTTCAACAATAGGATCACACGTACTTCTCTGAGATTTTATTTTTATTAAAAAATATATCATGCATATCCCTCTAGTTTGATATTAATACATGCCAGAACTCATTTTTTCTAATAGCATAATATTCCATAGTATAGATATGATTTTTCCAGTTATTCCCTTATTGATGGACTTTGTTTTCAGTTTCTTTTTAAATCCCATATACAGTGCTACAATAAGCATTTTAACACACATACTAACTCTTTTATTTTAGCCAGGTATTTTCTAGTAGGATTCCTTATCAAAGGGGTGTAAGGATCTTAACTCTTAATAGATTCAGCTGATTATTTCCCAAAGCACTTTTGTAGCACCTTCACATTTCCTCCAGCACCGTATGACAGTTCTAGTTTTTTCCACACCCTCACCAGCACCAGCACTGAGCATTTTCAGTCTTGTAAAGTTTTGCCAATCTGACATGTGAAAAATGGCATTTCATTGTTGCAATTTGCATTTCCCTGTGAGTGAAATGTGCCTTTTCGTGCATATTGGCCCTCTGTATGTCTTTTTCTATAAGTGGCCCTCTAGGATAAAATAAAGTTACACTCTTCCTCATACCATGTACAAAAAAATAATTCCATACAGATTGAAGATCTAAATGTACAAAGGAAAAAGAATGCAAAATCAGAATAAAAAAACCCAGAATATTTGTATAATTTTGAATGGGGGAGATATTTGACATTTTAAAACAAGCTAAATCTAAATACCACAAAAGAGGAAAAATTAAGAGTAGATTTGAATACTTAACCATTAAGATTGTTTATATTGCCCTTTTGCCTTACAGAAAAAGTTAAGACAAATGATAGATTGGTAAAAAATAGCATCTGTTATGTATATGACACATATAGGATTACTATCCTTAACATATGTTTCTCTCAAAAATTTATAAGGCAAAAGAAAAAACAAAAATGAGCAAAGGATACAAATTCACTGATTTTCCTCCACTCCGACACACTGCCTCTGAAACCCTCGTGTTAAAATGCGGTCCAAGTGCTTGCTGACATCAAAGCATGGATGCGTCCCCTCCAGCACGGCCTTCTCACACTCACGTCCTTTCTCTAGCTGTGGAGCCTCCTGGCACTGGGGCCCGATTTCCTCACGTGGTGAGCTGCCTTTGGTAAACCCCACATACCTAGTAATCAGATCTGAGTTTTCCTTTTCCCCCACCCTCCCGTTTCAACTCTGTAGCCAGCTCACCACAGCTCAGCGCCTCTGGAAGCCAAATGCTTATATTCAGAAAGGTCTGCACACAAAGCCAAGGGGCCCACTGAGCACCACTTTACCAATGTCAGGTGTACCCTCCAGTGCAAGGCTGTCCACTTCCAGAGTTTAGAAACTGAGCTTCTAAAAGGCACCTGCATAGAAGTCATACTCATCAGAATTGAAAGCAATGACTTAGATGCCGCACACGGAGGTGGGGAACAGCTGAGACAACACACCAGCATGTGCTTTGCAAAGCCTAAGGTGCTGCGTACAAATGACAGTAAGCTATTGGGCCAGGCTGCCCCTAGAAACCACACCCCTAAAAGCAGTCAGTGGGCGGTGGGAACATAATGTGCCACTTGCTACTTTCTCCCAACTGGGAGACTGAATCTCTCTCTGTGGCTCTTACCTGCTGTAATAGCCACCTCCAGCAAACTCCTCATCATTCAAAGCCCTGCCTTAAAGACATTACAACATCCTCAGAAAGGTCTCTTCCAGCTTAGCCTCATCCTCCAGTGTTTGGTCATCCGTTCCTTCTGAGTTGTTAACACTATGGCCTACTTCTCTTTTATGACTCTGATCACAGTTGTAATTAATGTCTGCCACCTGGGCGAGAATATAAATTCAATGAAAGCCAGGACCACGTGTATTTTGTGTGGAGGGCTTAGCACAGTTATCTGGTATATAATAAATGGTCAGTAAACATTTGTTGAATGAATACATGAAAACCATAGTATCTTCTTTATTTACATCACAGACGTTGTAAGAATCTACAGTTATTGTTTACTTGGGGGTTGCCCACCTCCCTCATGACATGATGGGCTTCACAAAAATAGAGGCTTGGTCTGCCTTATTCCTAGCCCTTTATATGCCTACTATCTAAAACAATTCAGAACATATAGGTGCTCAATAAAAATTTGTGCATGTGTATGCTGTTGTTGGCTAACTTAAACTTTGAGAGCATCATCATCTTCATTTTCAAAGCTTCATGACTGAAAATTGTGAGGACCTTCAATCTCCACATATTTTTAAGTCATTTTAGATGTATGGTATTACTTAATGTATATTATTCATATTATAAAAATACAAAAAAATTAAAATAAGAATGACATAAACGTTAGATATATGTTTTCTTGCCCACCGTACTTTGGAGACTATTTTTTCTGAATGACAATGGGTCCACTCAATGGATTGCATTGTACTGCAATCTGCCACAAAGCTAGCTGCAAATTTAATATTTTTCAACATTCTTTAACCAAGAGTCTGTGTTTTAAGAGAAAGCCTCCTTAATCGAGGTTCTAGAATGCATGAGAACAAGGAGGCAAAGAAAAATTATTTGCAAGTGATCAAAAAGTGGTTTTTATTAGGAAGTTCTTTTTCTTGAAGTTTTCAGGTTGAGGTTACTGGTCAGGGAGGTAAGTATCTCTAGATCATCGGCGATGTCAACTCAAAGAGTGAGAAGTTCAAAGTACTGAAAAGTCATAAAAAAATAATAAGGATGAGGGATTTTAATCAACTATTGGAGTAGCAATAGAAAATTTATCCAAACTTTCCTCTCAATCCATGCACCATAGAGGCAAAAAAAAAAAAAAAAATAGCTCTTAGTCATGTTCGGCAAATCAAAAGATATTCCACTTAGACTAGGTTCTGACGATCACTATTATTGCAGTTTTTATCAGAAATTGATGGTGCAAGAAACTGCTGGCAAATGTCCGTCCTGAAGTTCTCCTTAAAGTAAAATGGGTTCACTTAGGGTGAGAACAATTCATGTTATGGCAGAATACATGTAAAAGTGTGATGGATTCTCCCTCCAGCCATTGCAAATGCTTTCCCCTAACTTTTAAATGAAAATCTAAGTACAGATTTAATCATAATGTGGTATTGAGACCACTGAAGAATTTCTATTTGAAAATCCATCTACTTAAACACACATATCAGCGTGATGCCGGTGGTTTCTGCTATTGTTCTAAACCGAACGGCCTTGAGCCTGCTCCTCTGTTTTACAGTTTCTGCATGTCTGCGTGACACTCAGCAAGGCAGCCGCTTGGGCCATTTCATGCCCCGCTGGAACACCCAACAGTCTCATTTTCACTAAGAAATAAGAAGGAGCATGCTTATTTTTCTCTTCAGTCATTAGTTTGGCACTGAGTGGTACATTATTAAATTTACTGACTTCTGATTCTTATTTGCAATGAACAGTTTTGGCACAAGGCAACACACAGAAGCTGACACTCTTGCTATGGGGTTGATATTTTTCCTTTTTTTTGAGAATTTATACATGCTTAAAATTACTTTTACTCTGAGTATAAAAGAGTGTTCATGCTTCATGTAAAATCATTAGCAAATACAGAAAAAGGTATAGGGAGGAAGAAAAAAAATCACATGTAACAGAATTACCTGGTGATAATCACTTAATGTTTTAGAGCTTTTTTCTCTAGGTATAGGTAACTGTCACATGTAAGAAATCATAGTAAAACTAAACTGTTGATACTTTCTGTATCCTGTTTTCTTCCCATTTTGTATTGTATTGTTGGGGCTCAGAGAATGATACCCCAAAGTATAGTGCTTTAGCATGTTGAGCACTTCAGAATTAAAGGAAATTGAAAGGCCTTAGAAGCTGCCTCAGAACCAAGGACTTTCTAAACCTTCTCCCCTAGTGCAGGGAGGGTGGAAGTTCCATTATCTGACTGAGGAAACATCTTCCAAAAGAAATACAATTGTCTTGAAAACTTCTCCCTAGGAATCTCGTCAAATAACCAAGAAAAATTAACCACCAGAGAAGAGAAAAAACTAATCTCTCATCATGCCCAGACAGACTTTTCATTTATTCTCCTGTGGGTAGCTCTGAGAGGTTACCTGGAAGACCCTGTCTGCATAATAAGACAACCTTTGTTCACAGTGTAGTTTCTCCCCTCACCTTTCCAGAACTTGTCCACAAGCTATTGTTTGTTATTGGTCTCATTCAGTTTCCAAAGAGAATCACTTACAAACTCTTGTCTTTCCTTTGTGCCCATTCAATTCCCCTAAAATTCATCTACTACCTCTCAAAATTGTCTATACCCCTACCTCCCTCTCCCCTAGGAAGAAGGGTACATAAGCCTCTAAACCTTACTGGGTAATTCTGTAATCACTCTTCTGTGATTCCCGTGTGCCTATGAGCATTTATAAATTTGTGTGCCTTTTCTCCTCTTAATGTGTCAATTGTCAGTTCATTTCAATAGACTTGAAACGAGAGGGAGGGAGAAATTCCCTTTGCCCCTACACTATTTTAAGCACTAAAAAAATACTTACAGACATTTATAACAGGTACAAAAGATTTTATAATATGCACTATAACCTTTCTCATTGTTGAACATGTAGGTAGCATCACAGGTTTCTATAGAATAAATTGATGATAAACAACTTTTTATACACTCTTAAGTTTTTACCCACATTTCAGATAATTCCCTTAGGAAAGCTTCTTAGAGAGGAAACTACAGGGACGATTATTACTGCAAATAGCTTATATTTATTGAGTCTATGTGTGCTAGTCTCTGCCTAAGCATTTTACATATATGAACTAATTCAATATTCGTTCATTTTCACAGATGAGGAAACTGAGGCACAGAGAGTCATTCCCTCCAAGGTCACATTGCTAGTGAGTAGAAGACCTGGGATTTGAACCCAGGCAGTCTGAGCATGAAGCTGGTGTTCCAAATCTTTATGCTGCATGGACTCTCTAACCACATGTGGAAGTGACCCTAGCAGATCATCAACATGGGACTGGCTTAATCTCTGGACATGACAGAAAGAAAAGCCCACAAATATTAAGTGAATTATTAAAGTAACACAGACAACTAAGAGCAGATCTAGAACTTAACACAGCTCTGGACCTCTCATCCTTCAGTCTAATAACTTGCTACTTAAAGTATGGTCCCTGAACCGTAGTGTCAGCATCACCTGGGAGCCTGTTAGAAATGCAGTGTCTCAAGCCCTTCCCCAGGTTTCCCGATGCTGAATCCCATTGTTAACAAATCCCCTGGTGTTCCATTTCCACGTTAAAATTGAGTTGCCCTGGCAATACACTCTGTAAACTTGGTAGGTCTTTGATACTTTAATGGAAATGTGCATATAAGCAGCAAGTTTTTTTACAGCAAGAAAATAAGGTCCTCATTTTTCAGAGTTAAAGTTTACATCAGGTTGAACCATCTAAACTTGCTGATATTTTAGATTTAAAAAGTCAAATATTGGCAATGTATTGTGGTTCAACTTCAGTGGATAGAGGGGTAACAATAAGGAAAGTTACACGTGTCTGCTGGTCTCTGTAGCAATTGGACTTGGAGAATGAGATGAGCTTACTTCCCCCAAAGAGAGCACAGTTTAGGCTAGAAGAATAAACAAACAATTACAATGCAAAATGGTAAGTGCTACTTTAGAACATTCTGAGAGCTCAGGAGGAAGTTAAGTGATGTTCTGAAAGGCAAGAGCTATGGAAGAAAACAATTATTTGCTTCTATTAACAGCAAGCAGACGGGCAGGCAAGGCTTAGTCAATTTATTAAATGGATATCCCTGTAAGCTGCTAAGAGCCTGACAAAACAAATAGTTAAAGAATATAGGTGTTTGGCAGGAGATGTGAATTACCTACCACCTGGACTTGGAATTAACAGTTGTCTTGCATAATAAGCCAACTGTGTGGTTCTTAATGGTGGCAATGAGCAGAGAAAGCTACAGGTCTGAGCACTTTGTGTGTGCTATTCTCAGGGGCCCCAATTTGGCCATTTCTTTTTTAAAATTAGTGGATATCAGTAACTGTTGTCTCCTGTTACACCCAACATTCAGCACAGAACACTTCTGTGAGCACATGTGGGGTGGGAGATGGTCCCCCAACAAGCAATTCCCTGACACCAGCTGGGTGTCTGTCCTACGATCAATTCAGTTCTGACACTAACCAGAGTCAGCGCCAGATCCCACAGGTTGTTGGCTCAGTCCCACATAACTGCCCCTCACTTCAGATGCCAATCGCAAGTCCAGGCATCTGGAAATTATGACTGACCAGCTATAAATTCAGAGTTCCCGTGACCCCTCCCCAGGTTTGATCATTTGCTGGGAAGTCTCACAGAACTCCGGGAAACACTTTACTTATGTTTAGCCATTTATCATAAGAGATACAGGTGAAGAGCCAGATGGAAGAGAGGGATAGAGCAAGGTATGTGGGAAGGGACTGGAACTTCCTGACCAGGCCCTTTCCAGGGAAGCACCCTCCCAGCACCTCCATGTGTTCAGCAACCTGGAAGCTCTCCGAACCCTGTCCTTTTGGGGTTTTATGAAGGGTTCGTATGTGGACAAGACTGATAAAATTATTGGCCACTGGTGATCAGCTCAACCTTCAGTTCCTCTCCCCTCCCTGGAGGTTGGGGGCTGGCGGGGGGGACTGAAAGTTCCAACCCTTTAATCACATATTGGTTTCCTTGGCAGCCAGCCTCCATTCAGAGGCTATCTAGGAGCCTCTAGTCACATACAAAAAAAAACACTCATCACTAGATTCTAGGGTTTTAAGAGCTGTGTGCCAGGAAACTGGGATGAAGATCCCAGGTATACATATGTCTTATTATAAATCACAGTATAACAGTGGATATTTTCAGGTTAGGTGAAATGAAGAACTGGCTTCCCATTGTACCATGTAACGAACAGAGGAATCTTTGGAGTAATTAATACTTAAAGACACAATATGTTTGCTCACCAGAAGCTATGCATAATAATTTCTAAATACATTATACAGTGTGTAAAAGAGTACAAAACTTTTGCTAAATAGTTTCTATAAAAATTTTCCGTTCTTAGGAAATCATTAAGTATTTGCAATCCTGCTGTTAGAGAAACGAGACTGGGTCATCATGTTGATTTTGCATCTTTCCACCGGTTGGTTTAGAATACTTAACATTTTAGGGAAGTTGGTTGAACCTTTGATTTGGCAATAATTCTGTTTTACCATTTCATCTAACTTTTCTTATTAAGATTCCTTCCCTGGAAAGAACCAACCTATCAAGAGCTGGGTCCATGGTGAGCTATTCATTCTGCAGTTTAATGCTCTCTATACAAATTGCATGTGAAGGAAAAAACAAATGCTTTTTCACATGCACAAAAGAGGCCAAGATGGTGGCAGTTACTTTGGCATGCCATACATTTTCTTGAGAAACTGTGTGGTAGTGTCACCCCTGGAGAGTAATTCTCCAATCTTGGGAACTTCCCTTTTGCCATTTCTCAGCTGGTCCCCATCTCCCCCCACCTTCCCCGCCCTACTTCTTCTACAACTCCTTAAGGCTTTCTCAGACCTTAAGCCTTTCTCACAGGGACCAACTGATTTCACACAACTTCTGTCTGGGTATTTCCAGCTTTTCCTCAAGCTGGACTGCTGCCTGGGAAGCATGCTGGGCTCCACTCAGGAAATTCTCTGAGTCTGAGGACTCTGTGAACCACATAGCACACTCTTTGATCAATTCTATGTGTTCAAATTTTTATTGTTGGCTTATTTTAAAGGAAGCCTGCCCTTACTCTTCGGGGCCATTCTGTTTCTGTGGCATTTGGCATTTTTATGGGGATCTGAGTAGGGGAACTGAGTATAGGAATTAGAAGAAAACTTTGTTCTTATTGAATCAAGTCATCTAAAGAGACAGAAAAATATGAGTTAAAGGAAGAATGGGGCCAATACAGTTCTGAAAGATAAATCAGAAGGTCTTTGGTTTGTAAAAATCAGTCAAAAACTAGAGAGGGTGTTAAGCTCAAAATGAATCAATGACTGAGGAGTGATCTATATAATCTCAGATGAACTCATGTCTATTTCTTAGAGGATAAAACAACAATGACAAAGGGCAAGGCTCACTTCTCTAAATTTGGGAAAAGGCAGTGGTGCTCACTGTGGTGCTAGCCAGGAAACAGTGACTTTACCTCAGAGATCTCCTCCCCAAAGCAGAATCCTTTCCAGTCAATTTTAGGAGGCTGTGTAAACAAAATATCTGAGACCAAATTTGAGCAATAGTGCAAGTGATACCCAAAACACATAGAGCGGGGGTGAGGCGGAATCGACAGGTGGGTGGGGAATATCACACTTAAGCACATACAGGTGGCAGCTCTGGGTCCCCACATTCCTCCTGCAGCCGTAAGGCAAATGGTTTCTATTTGTCAGTACCTGTCATTGATGAAATCTAGTCTGGCAAAACTGCCTGCAGGTGTCAGCAATTTGATTCCTAGTATGTTGCTTCCACCCCCTTCCTTCCTCCCTCCCTTTATCCTTTTCATCCATCCAAATCTTTACCGAATATGCCGAACACTATTTGGGGACTGTGAGAATACAGATAAGAATAAGATACTGCATCTTACTCTCAACTTGCTTGTTACCTAAAAGGAAAGATGGGATGATAAGAGGTAATACAACTGTAGCACTGGGCGGTGTGTGGCGTTATAAATGACAGGGAGAGTGCCATGGATCTCGGAGAAGGGGATATCGTGGCTGACAGGTGGCATGTGAGACTGCTAGCTGGAGGAGGTGGTGTGCGAACTGGCTTGGGAAAAGAGGGCAGGTGTGGAGCAGGAAGGGCTTCCCCAGAAGTGTGCACCCCACGGACACAGGCACAGAAGAAGAGAGCTGTCAGCAATTTTGAGCTGTTCCACAGCGCTAAGCAAAAGGAAATAGAATGCTGTCTGGAGGAACAAAGGGTGAGTGACCCTGCTGGTCGGCAAACTCTAGCTTACATCTCCCGGAGGCCTTATTGAAGCCCCAATTTCTGGGTCTCACATCCAGAGCTCCTGATTTGGGAGGGGGAGGTGGCCTGAGAATTCTGCATTTCTCACAAGTCCCCAGGTGATCCCGATGGTGCTGGTCTGAGACCCCCTGTCTGGGGACATGCCACACAGGCTCCACCTCACTTGCTGTTTCCTATGCCTAGAAGTTTCTCCCTCAGATATTCACATGACTCTTGCTCCCGCTTTATTCTTCTCCTCTCCTGACAATCCTTCTACCCTTTCTACATTTTATCTCTCTTCATAACACTTATCAGAACTCGACACCATGGCATATTGATTTTCTGTCATCCCATTAGAATGTAAAACTCTGTTTTATTCACTAGTACCTAAAGCAATGGTATATTCCTAATATCTACACACCCTGTATCCCTAGGCTTTAAAACAGTGTTGGCACATGGTAGGAACTCCATGAATAGTGCTGACCGAATGTGTGAGATATTGCCTTGGAAAGGAGAGAGATGGAACCTGTATAGTTTGTGGTAGGAAGAATGGAAGCTGAGATGACTCAGGTCAAATGCTGCATCATCTACATTTTATGAATAAAGATACATTTCTTTGCTCTTGTTAGTAAAAGGTTTGGTGTCAGGGGTGGGAGAAAGGGAGGGCATAGGAGTATGTGGGGGCTTAAAGGAATTGGAGAGGTTTTAGAACAGCTGTGTGGAGACTGCACTACCTCATCAAACCAGGCTCTATGGAAAAAAATAAAATAAAACCCTCATTCTGGGCAGAGAAGAACAAGGCAGACTGTATTAATTTCTCTCCAAAATACTGAAGTGATTTTCCTATAGGATATTGTATTAAGATGATTTTCTAAGCATCATTTAGTCATTTTTGTTTGCTTTCACACAGAAGTTTGAAAACTTAGGGAGAACTGCACTCCCCCATGTGACCACATTTCTGTCCTGTAAGTCCATGACTTAGAATATTTTCTCTGCAGCAAATTTCCAACTACTCCAAACATCTTGTTACACAGGCTCATTCCAAATGTCCCGACCTTCAATATGTTTAGCAGTTCCAATGCCACTTGTATTGCTCTCACATCACCAGACATCCCAAGCAAACATGATGGAGAGGATAGAGTAAGACCCCAACCATATTTCATTACCAATCTTAGGTCCCCATTACAGACACAACAGAAAAAGGAGCTTGGTCAACATTTAAATGATACCTGAATTCATCTGATAAAATGAAGACATTCTGAAAAGGAGACGGGGACCCAACGAGGTCCCATGTGTTAATGGTTACAGATTCCGTAAGTGCAAAAGTAGAGCAGAGTTCTCATCTAGTGATAAAATGGGTGATACCCTAGAATTTTCATCTTTTAGCAGTTGGTAATCTAAGACTGAAACACTACAAAAATACATGAAGTGTTAAAAAAACAAAGGTAGAGAAAAAGCAAGAAGATAGGGTGTGTTGACCTAACATACTTGAATTTTCATTTGCTTTTAAATAGTTGTTCATGTTTAATTTTTTTCAGTTTAGATTGTTAGATTAAAACATGAGCCCTCAAGAGACAAACTGCCACTCTCTCTGCAAGACACTACCTGGCACAGCTACTTTGAAGATTCTTGACTCTACTTAGGGATTAGAATGATGGTCAGGTTGTGATCACTGGTCTCCTGGTACTTGTTCAGTAAGTATTTTCCGGAATGAGGGAGGAGGAGAGGCCTGGGAAGATGAATGAGGAGATGGTACCTCCAGTTCTCTAGTAATTAAAGGAAGAAGAGAGAAGACCCATTCATTTGGCTAAAGAGACATCTTCACAGTCTTTTACTTAGTCCCCCAGGTAGACAGTAATGAAAAGGTAGTCAATTTTGTAACAGGATGAGTCTACAAGAGCCTTTCCAACTAATAGCATCATAATTTACCCCATATTATATTCTGATTTACAGGCAGAGAAATACAAGTTAGTGGCAGCCTTTTGCTCTTCTTTCTTCCACTGCTATTGCATTTCTGCCCTCTGTCATTTCAGAGCTTCAGAAATGGCTCTCCCACACATCCTCAGACTTATACATGTATTCTTTTCACTTTCAATTCCAGCTTGGTTTCTCTAGCAGTTGGGGTCCCAGCAGAAACAGGATTCTGCTCAGATGGTTGAACTGAAGAGACTTTAATAAAGGGACTGTTTACAGAGACGTGGACAGGGGAAGGGTACAGACGAAGGATGCTGAAATGCCCAGAGATTAGTGACCCCTGGGTCTGAAGGGACAAAGGGTGGACAGAAATGACACTCCTTGAGGCCAGAGAGAGCTGGCCCTGGGAGGGAGGAGAGGCTGTTCAGCAGGAGCCATTGTCTTGGAGGCCAGAAGTGACTGTCAGAACTGTGGCACTGAAACGAGGAAGGAAGGACAGGGAAGAAATAGCCCGGCCTCTCTCCCTTCCTGCCCTCCTGCTGGGGAAGGGACCCAGGTACAGTCCCCAGAGACCCAGCTCCCAGGCACAGGGAAGAGAAAGACAGAGAATGGATGGAGGTTGGAGTGATTTCTTTAATCTTGCTTGACTTGCTTTTTGACTTTTTAAGGGCTTATTTAAAGCTATGTCCTCACCTTTCCGTTGAAATGTAATAGATTGCATAATGAGGGTCCCTGGCAGGCAGGTTCCAGGTAACGTAAGTAACACGGAAAGACCCTGAAGGCAATCACGGAGCTGGGTTTGTGCTTCCACTACAGACTGAACCTCCCCACCTTCAGCTGTCCTCTCAGTAACGATCAGTGATCCTCCCACAGGTCCCGAGACATTTCCCTCAGGGACATTTCAAAGCTAAACCCTCCCTCCATTTATGGGGTCCCCGTCTACTCTCCCTTCACAGGACAGGGCCCTCCCCTCCTACCTTACAGAGGAAACAGGGGCTGGCCAGCCGAGACCCGGCTCCAACACCCTCCCTTCGTCTGTTCTTTATGTGCTGTGTCTCCCTCTCCTTATTTCCACCACATGGCATAAAATATGAACATATCTTTCTTAAGAAGTAAAAGCAAAACAGCAAAACCCTCCTTCAGCTCTAGCTATCCACTCCCCACGCCCCACTCTCCCTTCACGGACGAGCTTCTTGCAATCATGGTTTCCACTCATGGCTACTCTCCTCACACCCCAACTGACCCTCAACCCACAGGGCTCTGGTTTCACTCTCCGCTCCAGCAGAAGCATCTTCCAGGATATCACCAATGACCTCCTTGATGGCCAAACCAGTGGACACTACTTTGCAGTACTTATTGTGACTGACCCTCTTCCTTCTGGGACCCTTGTTTTCCTTTAACTGACACTTACTCTCTTTCTAGGCCTTTCTGCTACTTTCTTCTCTGGCTTTTCTCCTCTGCTCTATTCAGTCTTTGGCTTTCTTTTCTTTTTGTGTAACAGGTGCTTCCTGGGTGTTCCATCCTACACTCAAGGTTTCAAGAAAGTCTGTTTACACACCAGGTACTGGGATCCATTTCACTTCTAGATCTCTCTTTGGAGCTTCAGGCCCATCTATCCAATTGTGCACTTTGTAGGCACCTCAGACTATACCTATCCAAGAAAGTGCTTATCTTCTCCACTAAGAGCTCAGTCCAGTTACCCAGTCCTTAGAATCACTTTACACTATTCCCACTTTCTTCCCATTTAGTTACCTAATTGTGATAATTCTACCTCCTGAATATTTCTTTAATTGGTTCCTTTCTTTCCCTTCCATTGCCAATGCCATGAGTGAGGCCCTACCTCATATTTCTATGGTCACCATGACATCCCAGTTGTCTTGCTGCCAATCTTCAGCCCCGAAGTCTCAATGATGGCAGAGAACACTTTCTTTCAAAAATCTAATCATCCAAATTCCCTGCTTAAAATGTTTCATGAGCAAGCACCCTGTCATGTTTGGGAGAAGTCAGAACTGCATGTTATGGGACACAAGACATCAATGTCTCACCTACCTCTGCAGCCTTCCTCCCTCTAAGAGAAATGCCTTCTATTTTAGCTATACTAACTTGCTCTGATTTTCTAGACTTGACCAAATACTCATCTGTAGTTCTTTGTGCCGATATATTCTGTGTCTGGAAAACCTTAACCTAATTTCTTCCTGTTGGTTAGGTTATGACTGAGATCAGGGCCATGTCGTTTCAGTACCAGCCATTTAAAAGAAAAAGGCAAAATGCCTCACACTTTTAACAAACCACTCAGATTCCTGTATGTGCTTTAAGACTCCTCTTACCCAAGAAGTCTTTTTAAACCTTCTCTCCACTCTTCAGTCTGGATGAGGTGACCCTCTCCTGCACTCACCGGCACCAAGAGTTTCCTCTGGAGGCACAAGGACCCCAGGGTTGGAATTGTTTACCTGCCTGAGTTACTCATTATGCCGCACACATGGGCTGCTCTTTGATCTCTGTAGTTTCAGACTAGCAACAGGCAGACACCCTGCAAATATTTATAGATATAAAATGAAATCTTCCCTCATTAAACACTTCCCAGCCTTGCCAAATCACTTTACTTCATCCCCAACAACTCCAGGGAACAGGAAGGGGAAGGAGATGTCTGTGTTGACCAAAGATGATGTTGTCAGCTGTACCATGAGCTCAGCTGGCCTGGGTTTTAGTCTTAACTGTGCCATAGCTCTGCAAATCCTTTTACCTTTACAGAGTTCCACTTCCTCATGTATTAAACAAAGGGATTGGGCTTTTTTTTTTTTTTTCCTGGTCTCCTCCAATTCTGACATTCTACAACTTAAAAAACACCATTTACAGAATAAAAATGCACACTTTTAATTAGCTGGAAATTTAAGGTTTTAAAGTCCTATTAAGAGGGATTGTTCTTTCAGGAGAACCAAGTGGAAGAGAGAATGAGTTGGGAATCATTGGATATCAGTGTAACCACTGAGAGAGAGTGAGTGAGAGAGAGAGAGACGCTGGTTATCTCTGGTACATTTGCTCAAATCTGGTGCCCTGGCCAAAGGCCATGTTTCACAGCCTCTCTTGCAGCTAAGACCATCTACCTAATTCTGACCAGTAGGAAGTGAGTTTGAACTTCTGGACAGTGGCCTTAAAGGAAAGGAAAATGACTTCTCATTTCCATTTTCCTATTGGTTTGATTCAGAGACAGAAGACTCCTTCTCCGGGAGTTGAATGTTGAGCATAGCAGAGCTATAAGACAGAAGGAGCCTGGTTCTCTGGCACTAACAACCTGCCATAGCTGTTCTGGATTTTTACATGAGAGAAATGAATTTCTTTTTTAAGGTTTGGGATTCTTTGTTATAGCAAAAACAAACAAAAATAAACAGAAAAACCCCAACCCAATAGCAGCCTTACTAAAACATTTATAATAAGAAAATATTTTATTATTTTCAAAGTACACTGAAAGAAAGAACAAAGATGGTCATTTTGTTAAAGAAAACCACTTAGAAGTTTGCTCCAACCTTTAATAAAATAATCTTTTAGGAAATTTACCACACTACACAGGACAAGATCCTAAAGCTTCATATTCTCTGTTCCACTTTATCATAAAGAAGCCAATGCCTGGAGGCAGACAGAGAAGGCATTTATTTAGCAAAGCAAATTCTAATCCAATAAACCAGTTATCTACTGATTGATCATAATGAAGACTAAAACAAGTCACCGAAAGTTTTCATTTTCTGTTCAGTAATTCCATTTACAAAGATGGAAAAACCTATAATGCTTTTGTAGCCCGCACAATATAGGTTGCGAAGTTATGAAACATTCACGTCCTTTGCTGCTTTTCAGGGGGTGGAAGTGATTATGCTTAATGTTATTACCCAGAAAGTACCTTGGTGCCATAAAATAAAAGATGCATTATCAGATTGGGCTCCAAGAAGACGGCAGCCCAGAAGCATTTGAAACGTTCCTCCTCCCGCTAGCTCAGTGGGCAGAGAGAGCACCCATCCCCACAGAGTACCGTCTACCTGAGTTCAGGGCAGAGGAGAGCCGCAGCCCTGCATGTCTTTAACAAGCAAAGCAAGAGGCCCCAACACCAGAACATGCCGCAGGGAAGAAAGCTTTGGGTATAATGAGCTGATAAACAATCGGCACTTAGGGGCTATGCTTTAAGCTGGTACATAAGAAAAACTAAAAATATTCTACCATTAACAAGGGCAAAAGCTAAAAGGAAGTCCCAGAAGGCACTAGAGAACGATTCCATTAACCACACACTGACTTGTGGGGAAAAGGTTCAAAACCAACCACACGTTGTTTCCAGTTCCTTGTGCCCCTGTATATACAGCACATGTTTCAACCTACCATTCGGGAGCTGAGATAGCTCCTTCTTGCGTCATGCCTGCTTTGCTTATTAAGGATGCACAGGGCTGAAGCTCTCTACTCTTCTGAACTGACTAGGTTGGGGTTTACGGGCTAGGAGTGAAAATGGAGGCAGGAAAACCAGAATCTGATTACAGAGACCGTGAAATTCAGGCAGAAGATTCTGGATTTGATGAAGTTGGCAACAGGGAGCTAAAGTAGGCTTTAAGCAAGGGAGTCCATGATAAAAGCCTGATAGATCATCTCGGTATGAGAAAGAACTAAAAAAAGGAAAATCGGTTAGGAGAAAACAACCTTAACCCAGACTGAGATTTTTTTTTTTTTTAAGTCCTGGACATGGCTGGTGGTCATCACAAGGGACAGGAGAGGACAAATGGGATGCTTTTTATAGGAATAGAAGGAACTAGAGATAAGGTTGTTCTTTGGGAATTAGATAAGCGGGTCATTTGAAGACATGGAGTAAAACTCTGTAAGGAAGCAAACATAGTGAAGAATAAAAAGGCTGAGCCCACAATTTCAGACTAAGAGGGGACACTGCCAGTGACAACACCAGGACAGCTGGTGCAAACTGGGACAGTCCCTGGCAATCCTGGACCAGTCCTGGGCGAATGCGGACTAACGGCCAACCTGTCTGCAAAGAGCCTTAACCACCAATGTAGAAGATAACTCAGATTCATGAGACCAGCTCTGATCACTTGTGCTCTAGCCCTAGGCTTCGCAAAGGTTGGGGCATTCAAAGGAAGCCATCGTCAGGAGATGAAGGGATGGAAACCTGCTGTTGGGAGACAAGGGGGACAAAGCCAAAGAGGTAAGGTAGAAAAAAAGTACGATGTCCCTGAGGTCGAACCTGCTCTACCGAGTCACTGTGTTTCTCATGGTTCTCTCCTCTTCGATAGGCCACGTCCCAATGTGGGGCCTCTTTGCTTACAGGATTTTGAGAACCAAACTACTTTTTAAAGAAATTCTTATTTCCTTTCAGTCTACTTCCCTGAATCTCCATGTCTTGTCTCCATGGAGGACTAGTGAACTTGGGGACAAATGCCCATCAGTGGGGCCGTAGGTGCAGCACTGGCACTGCTCATCCACACGAAACAGCTGGCTGGGCTGGAACCAGCCTTGCTTGCACCCGTGGATGTGGGGAAAAAGGCTCCATCGTCAGAGCTGCTCCGCTAGAAAGAAAAGAAAAGGGAAGGAACTGCCCTGAGACAGGAGAGACATCTTCAATCAATGCAGGGCTGGGATGAGGAAGGAGTCATCCTTGGGAGCTCGGCAAGCGGACCCAGTGCTGGTAGGTTCAGGTCCCAAGCAGCAGCCCTGACGGTAGGGAGCCAGTTCTCCCGGCACCCCCAGCCTAGGTATGGCAGGGCTGGGTGATCAGCATCAGTGAGGCTCTAGAAGGGATTTCTACCCCTCCTTGGATCACTGAGCTCTCCTATCAACCCTCAAGAGTCTGTTCATCCCATACAGCTTTTATATATTGTATACTAACTATGTGTGGGCTGTTTTCTCTACTAACCTGCAAGCTATTAGAAGGCATTCATTCTGTTGGTTAATTTCCCGGCACACAATGGGCATTCAGATATGCTTGTTGAATGAATGAAAGCATGTAGCCATTCTCTGTGTCACTTTTTGGGGGGGGGGGTTTGGTGGCTTTTTTTCTGGTAACAATCTAAAATTCTTTCATCTTCTGTTTTCTATCCCTTATGGGCCCTGCCTGCTTTTCTAATAATGATTCACCATGGACGACTCATCATCACCCTAGGGAACGTGACCAAGATTAAACCTCCTATTTTATCTACATAATCTACTCCCTTCCTTTATTGTTCTGAAACTATTAGTTTCCAAAATAAGATTAAATCCTCAGTTCTTCTTAAAAGAATACTATGCCTAAATAAGTGGCAGAGTGAGAAGTACGGTTTGTGGAGTCCGGCAGAGCTGGGTGAGAATCCCACCTGTGTCCTTGCAGTGTGACCTTGGGTTGGCTTGCTCTGAACGTAGGCTAACAAGCTGGTACCTCATTTAGCTTATCTGTAAGAGGGGGATCCCAACTACATAAGGTTATTCATGTAAACATTTATAAAAATGTCAATTTTCTCAAGTACTGACAAATATTAGCTATTTTACCACCCTATTAAGTACTTACTAAGTGCCAAGAACCATGCAATAACCAAGCAATACCCATGCTATTGCTTTAATCCTCCCAACAACTTGGTGAGGAAGGTTCTAATATTGCCTCCGTTGTCCCAGATAAAGAAACTGAGGCTCAGAGAGGTTAAGGAAGTTGCCTAAGGTAACAGCGCTATGAAGTGTAGGAAAGCAGAAATGGAAACCCAAGCAGTTGAACTTCAGACTGGCATGAAGAAGGCATTGAACAAGTACTTTTCAAAAATCATAGCCATGTTAGTTGTACAGTGATACCAGAATTTATTAGATCTCTCTTTTACTATCACTAAAAAAATGACTACCCTAATTTCCTGTGATGCAGAAGATGCTTGATTTTTTTTTTTTTTGTCCTCAACATCACAGTATAATAAATAACTAGGTTTGCTTTCAGGAAAACAAAGAGATAAGGGAGAAAAAGAGAACACAGAGTGATATTTGCTTGTATAGGAGTTTAACTCACTGACTCACATTTATTTATCGCTGAAATGTTTGACTTGGCATCTGTGGCCCCCGAAGCCTTCCAACAGCAGAGTGTCAGTAAATATTATTTGAAATCAACTTATTTTCCCCGCTGTGTTTCATTCCTTTCTATGCATTTTTAAACCTTGCTTGTGAATGTGTAATCTAATATAGTTATCCCAAAACAACAAGGTATTAGCTTTTGTTATCAGATTTTCCTTGTAGTTGCTCTACAGATGTTTTTTTTTTTTTCTGAGACACTTAAATTTGCCATTTGCTAAGCATCTATTACACAATGGGCCCTACCCAACTGTTACTAGTTTATGTGTGAAGAGGACTGAGCTCATTAGCTGCTCTCAGGAGGCACGCGGGTCGGCTCTGAGGGTTCTGTTTTTATTCAAGCTCAAATGATAATTACCTTATTGGATTCAGCCAAGACCTACAAAAATATTTTCATAAGAAGGCAAGAAAATAGGGCTGCCCCATGATTATTAACAACCCCTGCCCCAGAATTTATTAAGGGATAAAAATAAGGTAGATTAGAATAACTATGGGTGGGCAAAGCCAATCGAAAATAATGCTAAATACTACTCGACCATGTCTTCCTATCAGATTCTGATTCATCAGAAAGATAAACATGCAGAAAGTAGCTCCTAAGTAAACAAGGCAAAATGCTCCCAACCCCGAGCAGCGGTTCTGTCTTTGGTGGTGAGAGAATAACGTATCTAAGAAGGTGGTTAAAATCCCCCATTTTCAACGGTGAGTACACCCAGAAATATTTCTAGTTTTAAAGAAGCTCTAGGCTTCTATTGTGATGGACAAGTGAGCCTGGCTTCTTCAGCTTCTTCTCATTGTTTCTTTTTTTTTTTCTTCCATCCTTTCAGCCATCTGGTAATTTATACATTTGGGATTAACTTACTATATGTGGTAGCAAAAGAGAAAATGGCAATCATTTCATTGCTAAACAACAGAGAAAGCAATGCAACTTCTAGTAGGCTTCCAGTCGCTGCGAGCCCCACACGAAAAAGGTGCCGCTGGTGGCCTCATTTCCTCAGCAAAGTGGCGCTCGGGGAATGAGGCACACCCGCTCAGCGGCAGCAGGCCTGGGAACTTATCGTCAAGGAGTGCCACACCCTGGAATGATTACGGACAGAGCCACAGCTGAGGTCCCGGGTCACACGAGCATGTCTAAATGTGTGATATGTGTTTATCGTGCGACCTGCTGTCAGCCAGGAGAGGCAGAATTAACTCCTCCGCAACTTGCGCCTGCCTTTAAACACGGGCTCCGTTTCCCAGATCTCTAAGGAGGGTGACAAATTACAGGATATAAAGCCCAAATCTTTTGAGTCCAGGAGACCAAAAATCCAGCCCTGAAATGTTAACTCCTTTCTGTTCCTCCCAGAAACACTATGGTGGAAAAACTGGGGATCGTATTACCATTTATATCCCCTGCTTCACCTCACCACCACTGCATCCTGGCTCCCCTAAAACTGAGGACATGTTTTTAAAATGTCCCCCGTGTGTACTATACTCAGGGGAACCCTAAAGGCAGTGCCAGGATCTTTTGGGAGAGAAAGAGAAACACGATTCTCTTTTCCACTTGTAAATTCTTCTTTACACTATTCCTAAAAAGAACAACTTTGTTTTAAGACACTGCGCACTACCTGGTCATAATCCAGATCTATGTGAAAACTTTTCTGCACTGGTGATTACTGAATGATAGTCAGCTATTTAAAAAGATTTAAGACAGATTTACTCCTCTGGGAGAAGGAATTGAACTGGAGGAGGTATTTAGGGTTCTTCCAGCTCTAAAAGGCAGGATGTTATACTTTCCAGATTCAAAGAGTGACCCCCTGCAAATGTGAGCAAATAACACGCTGTCTATACCACAGCAAGTCTTCAGGATAATAAGAACACACAGAGTAACACACTGCTTTATACCTATCCCTGTGCTTCCGTAAGAAAGGCATATAGAACTCACGCTAACCTACAGAGGAATAAAAATCTGATTGTTTTTTTCCTTCTGTTGTTCCCTCAGAAAAGTACCTGTAATTTTATAGCTGACTACTTTTATTCTGCTTGCTTTGAGTGGACTCATTTGCATTGCTCGGATTTGAAAATCTAATAACCACTCTGCAGACTAACAAGCACACACACAAAATCACACTCGGCTCTTAAATTAATCACTGGTGAATTGCAACCCACTGCTCCTGCATGCAAGTCTAAAGGAGACGCTTTGGTTTTCAGGTCATAATTCACGTGGTACAACAGCATCACTGAGCATCAACCAAGGCAAATACTGCAAACGCTGGCGAGGGCTGCTCCAGAGACAGAATCCCACTCAACCCTGGGCCCACTGCTGAGACTGGCACACTGTGATAAGTATGAACAGCCAGACCTGTGCCTCCCATATTCTCTCAGTGCACTAAAGCCAAGAGCCAGGAGTCCTGTGTACATTTTATACAGGGGGACAGGAAAGTGTGCAGATTCACACAGAGACCACAAATGAGAAAAAGTGAGGCACACTCAGGAGGAGCAAAGCAGCCCCTGGATCCAAATAAAAGCCATGCAGGGCATGAAAGTCTCTCCACTTACCCAGCATAGCGGTTGTTATAAAGGTGGCTGTGCCCTGGTTGCAAAATCTTCAAAAAGAGCCAGCAGAGCAGCAGGAAAGCAGCTGTCCGGCCCCTGTGCTTCCCCAGGCACTTCATAGTGCTCCGAGGAGAGTTGCTGAAGTTGCTTCAGCAGCACCCGAGGCTGGAGGTGGCTCACAGCACCCCCTACACATCACACGCGTCCTCTGGAAGGGGGTGGGGGAGAAGGGTTGGGAGTGAGCAAAATGTGACACTTCTTTCCAGCCACCAGGGAAAAAAGTTTAGGCAGCCGAGGAAGGGAAGTTGCTATTAAGACTTGGTCTTGGGAGAAGCAGCAGCAGCGGCAGCTGCCTGCCCCGTAGCTGAGCGGATCTTAATCAGGCTGCCCCCCAGGGGCTGGGGCTCCCCCGCTGACTCATGCCAGGGGCTCGCTGGGTGCTGCTTCCTTTGGGTGACTCCTTTCTATTTTTGGTTTGTTTGCTTTGCTGGTGTGAGGCCCCTAACTTTTCTGTTCACCCTTTCTTTCTCTACTACGTTGTACAGCAGGAGGACTCTATCCTAATTGCAAATGATTTATCTGGTGATGAGCTAACAAGCTGGCGTAGAACATTCTAGCCTTAATGTTTTGATCTCCCGTGACAGATTTCTACACTGGTTCCACATGAGGAAATGCATGGTGAATGGTCTTGATGAGAACGTGCTCAGGGCTGAGCGGCAGCACCTGGATGGGAACAGCTGGCCCCAGTTCCCTGCTCCTGAGGTGCCGGGAGGAGGCAGTGGCTTCATTGGCCTGGGGGAGCTCTTGGCATTCACTCTGCATCAGCAGAGCCCGGGCCTGCTGCTGTTTCAGAGGTTCTGGTTGGAAACAGGAGGCCTTCAAGTGCTTTGCCACCTTGGCTGCACATTTGGAATCACTTAGGGAGCCAGATTGTTTAAATCAGAACGCCTCGGGATGGGATCAGCCATTTAAATAGCTCCTTGGGTGATTCTAATATTCACTCGCCATCCTGGGCTGGAGCGGTGGCTCAGAGTTTCACGTGCATACAGATCACCTGGGGACCTCACTCATGTGCATGCAGATCACCTGGGGATCTTACTTGCATACAGATCACCTGGGGATCTCATGACACTGAGCTTCTGCATTTCTCACAAGCTTCCAGGTAATGCTGAGGCTGCTGGCCCTTCAGCCACACTTTGAGTAGCAGGACTTCACTTTAGAATGAGGTCTGCTTTGTATTCTGTCTCTACAGACTTGGAACAAACTATTTCCTTCTCATTTTTCCCACAAAGGCTTTTTTTACTTTTTGCATCTACTTGCTCTACTCAAATGCACCAGAAAGCCCACTTGGAGGGGTGTGCCTCGCCCTGTTGGTAAGCACAATATTACCTAGAGTGCCTCCTGTCACCCTCCACACCAAGTCCCCGTTACACCCTGGAAGAGAGAGTGAGCCAACGTCGTTTCCTCACACTCACTCGTGTAGGCTACTTTTCACATTTCCTGAAGAAATAACTGTGTAATAGCCAGAGTACCTGTTAGAATTGAAAGCACCAAGTCGCCCCCATCTTCTCTACCTGGGGAGTTGAACCAAACTCCTTTGACAGATTCAGTGTCAGGTTCCTGACAGAGGTGAAATGATTTTCATTTGAAATGAATCTCCGAAGTCTTCTTCAACTCTCCCGGCATTAGCTTAGCTAACGTCTTCTCTGAGTCCCTCTCCCTAACATCTGGCACATCCACTACTTTAGGACTTACCACATCACGCTAAACCTTTGTCTGGTTTCCTCATAAAGCTGCCTTCTCCTTGGACACAGAACTGTATCCCTTTTGTCTCTGTGCACACTTCCTTATACCGCCTAGAGGGAACGCAGTGTTTACTGAAGGAATGGCCAACACTATTTGTTGAGTGAATGATAAACCTGGGGAGGGCTTCATTCATCAAACACTGCTTCTCTATCTGCATAGAGGAAAGAACACCTGGCAGCAGAGAGCACTTCTGGGGAGCAGAAGTTCCCTAGGAGATCAGGTCCCTTGGCTTTGCTTCTTCGTTCGTTTACATTGTCTTCCTGACCTCATGGGCTGGTACTTTGGTCTTCCTAAACGGGCGAGGCTGCTTTCTCCATAAGATGCAGAGCAATACTTGAGGACTTTTTGTTGAAGCCAAGAAAGCCTATACAGCAGCCAGTGAACTGTTGAAATAAGAGGTTACTGGGTAAATAAAACATTCATCTCTTTGCATTTCATTATGTCAGAACAATGGATAAATCTGTCATATTATACCACAGCATTAAACTAGGAATGTTCATCTCGGACTAGGACTCAGCTCACCCTCAGATCATTCTGCAGGACCGTGTCCAGCGAGCCTGCTCAGCAAAGGCTCTCCACGCTCCCAGACCAAGGGAATCATTTCCTGGACCAACAAAAATGCAAGAGACTCTGAAGACGTCCTATCACCTTCCTAAAAATTTCAGATCAAAGAGAGGTTCTCAAACAATAGAAGTCATTCCTAGCAATCATTCTCTGCTTCTCTAAGGACCAGGTTATCTGATCAAACTTCTCTTGCAGTAGATAAGCTCCCATAAAATGAGTGATAAATGGAGTCCACTTAGCCAGTGGGAGGGGAAGAGAACAGTTTTATAGATGAATTCAAAGATAAAAGTTCCGTTTTTAAGGCACTAAGAGGGAGTGAATTATTAAACCAGTTAGGGATTTGGAGATGGGAAGATGAGAAATTCTATTTATTGGCCATGGTTTTGTCATATTTTAGTGGAAGAGTGAACTGTATTAAAAGAAATATTACCGAGCAAAGAAAGAAATGAAACTATAATTGGGAAGGAAAATGTCATCCCTGATTTGGGTCCATTGTTCACGATGGGATAATTTTTAACGTCAATTCTATGATGCCATGGGGAGAGATTTTGCAATTTTTTTTCTCTCAAGTGTATGAGAGAGCGCCACATAGATTTGTCTGGGTAAAGCTATCGGGGGGGGGGGGGGAGGATAAATGGCGTGTAGCGCTTCGTGGTACAGACAGCCGTCCCGTTGCAGCTGGTTTTGTGCTCGTTCCTCCACGTCTCGTTAGCACAGACCTAGCTGCCTATCAGTAGTTCTCTTTTATGGCGTTTTGCCATTGTTCCAGCAGGTGAGGAAATAGCAAACGTGAAGCCTTCTGTGGTCCCGGCGAGTGTGCGAGGAATGTTCTGAAGCTTCTTGTAACAACACGTCACTAACAGTCCCCTCCTGACTGCCCTCGACACTCTCAGCGGCCCCTTCTTACGGCTGCATCTCCCGTCTTTCAGCACTTACCCATCTTTCTCCCACCCTTAAACACAAGCCACCTGTCCTCTGTCTGTCTTTCTTTTTTTTCAGGCTTCTCAGAAGCACACTCTCGAACACTGACCATTTGCTTTCCTTCCCTTCCACCCCGCTGAAACTTTCTCTCGAAGATCAGTGGTCTGTTCTCTGTTCTCACTCACATTTGAGTGGTTTCGGAGGCTGTCCGCCACTCGCTGTTTGAAATTCTCTTTTCCCGTGGGCTCTGGGACATTGTATTTTCCTTCCTAGGGTTCCTTTTCTATTTGTTGCCTGATTAAACAGTAGACGTTTCACAGAGGACTTTGTTTGGTCTTCTCCTCTTCTTGATCCATGTCACTGCAGACCTGGTCTCTGTCTTTGTGACACTTAGTGCTGGTGCAGGGGCTGGGCAGATTAATAAACCCATTGTTACATTGGGTGTTTCCATTAATCCTATAGGAACAAATCAGAGATGCTGCTATAGGAAGTCAAGCGGGCAGGGGCGGGTCACATACGCAGTGTGTCTGAGGAAGGGGACATTTCAACCACGTATGAGAAGGAGCCAGCCACTGAGGAGGGGTGTGCTCTGGAGGAAGTGAGGGATGGGATGAGACCATCACAGGCACAGGGAATAGCACAAAGTGTCCTTCAGCAAATCTCCATAGGCTAAAGAGCAGCATTCAGGCTCCTCTGCTTGGCATTCAAGGCCCTTGAAAACTTTTTCATTTTTATCTTCCTCAATATTCCCTGAATATTCTGTACCTTTTCTTTCTCTGTGTTTGTTTACAGTGTTTTTTTGATAATAATGGCCACCTCTGTCCACCCAGCCAAATACTTGCATCCCTGCCGGACTCAGCTCAAGTCAGTCTCTTCCACGAAACTGTTCCAGTCCATTTCTGCCCGCAGTAGTCACCTTCTTCGAGTGGATGGCGTTTACTCACGTACCACTCTTGGGTTTTACTACGTGTTGACACTTCTGTCAATATTCCCATTATAAACTCCTCCAGGGCAGGTGCTGTCTTACGTCCATCTTTGTATTCCATGGTGCGTGGGGCAGTGCTGGGTCCACAGCAGGCATCACTGGCAAAGTCATGGCTGGCCTTTCAGCCCAGGGCTCTCAGGAGCTTTTGCTGTCAGGGGAGCTCTTGTCCAGAGCCCCAGCCACACCCTTGTCCTTGGTCAGGTGTCTCAAAAGAAGAGTCCTCACTCGGATGAAAAAGCAACTTGAAGAGTAAGTCATTTTAATAGGCAAGCCTATTATTACAGTTTTAGGTCCTTATAATTATATTACAAAGATGTTTTATAGAATTTATAGAGCAATACCAAAGTACTTGAATGTAGGAAGGTGGAAATAAGTTCTACTTTCTGATTCAAAGCAGTGGTAGATTTCCATCTTCTCTCTCTTTGCTGTTTCTTCCTTCCCTCCTGCCCTGTCTCCCATTCTGCCTCCGACTTCCCCTTTCTTCCTGACACCTCACCCCGACAAGTAAGGTAGGGAAAACACAGTAGATAAAAATCCTTTTAAAAATTACTATTTCTAGTGACGGGGAAGGGATGTATACATTATAGCATTTGTGATATTAAGTGTTTAATGAAAATTAAGAGAAATTTGAGAGGGATAGAGCAGGAGACAGATTTAAAAAGTTTGATCAGAATAAAATCAAAAGCAATACTAAAGCAAATGAATGAAAAGCTCCTCTCCTATCTATTTGCCTAGGACAGTGAGGGGTGATTAAAAAAAAAAAAAGAAGAAGCAAAACCAAATTAGAACGGAAACTGTGTAATGACAGAAAAGATTCAGATGTAAGCCAAAAAGACTAGGCAGAGGGGAAATTTCAGATACAACCAGGATCAAAGAATAGGTGGTGGAATTTGCCTTAAGAAGAAAAGCTGTTGAGGGGAAGGAGGGAGGCCAGGAAGGTGGAGGGTGGAGAATGTTCTCTTGGTGCTGAAGGACAGAGAAAGAGAACACAGGGAAATAAGAATAGCGGGAGAATTTGCTCAGTCTCTCAGAAAGTGAACTGAAGAATATACAGTAGGAGCCTTTGAAATTGGCTCGACGGAATCACAAGGAGGAATTAATTTAGTGAAGAGGAAGGAAAGACACAAAAATAAAATTTTCTAAAGAATTTGCTGACTTTTAGAGAAAGAATATAATGACAAAATCATTTTATAGCTTAAAAAATGTGTTTACATTTTTCAAAAAGAGAATTTTAGGAACTAGAGGTTGTAATTATATTGAATATAAACAAATAGACAAAATAAACACAGGGTTTTCTTTTTTTCCCCAAAAGTACCAATTGGAAGAACAGCATAGCCTGTAGAAATCTTAGACACAGAAGAAACTTAATATTGAAAAGTGCTCATAGGAGGAGGAGATTGAGTTACCTAAGGGGACAGCACAATCATTTAATGTAATGCAAAGGTTCTATTTGCCATCAAAGGCCAAATGCTTCTAACCACTGTAGAAGAAGAAAAACCTACCAGATTCTTTCAAAAACTTGTATTTGATCTTGTAAAAGAGAAATTTAAGACTTTGAAATAAACAAAAATGATTACTAAACATCCTTTCAAGGGAGTGCTGGCGTCTGCGGAGATTGACATCATAGGGATACACCACTTTGTCTCTGACTAGGCTAGTTTACAATCCTATAAACTGAAGAAACTGATGAGAATGTAAATAATTGTTGTCTATTTTTAATGATTCTTATTTGTTATGGACATCCAAATAACTTCTGACTGGTAGAGGGAGGACTCTCCCCCATCTGTGGAAAAAGCCAGTTTGTTTCCATTTGTAAAATAATTCCACTGTTTCTTTACTCTGTGTACATTTGTGGTTCCTTGATTTCTCCTTTGAACTATTAACAGTAGTAACATCGTTCACAGTTACTTCATTTAATTAATAGTTAGATATTTTTATATTTGTGTGAGTCTTTTTTTTTTAATTATTTTTTAATCATTTTGGAGTTTCCACGGAGACACCCAACTCTGACAGAATTGGATAAACTTCCTCACCACAAACGGGGCAAGTCAGAGGCTCCCTTTCCCCAGGTAGGTCTTTTTTTGGTTACAGAGGTAACCAAAATCTGTAGTGGCAATAGAACTCCGGTGACTGCTTTCTAATTTTAATTTTCCTCTCCACTAATTTGTCTTCTGTTTTTGTTGTCTGTTTGTGTATAGCTAATGAATTATTCCCCATTGATCACAGCAATTATTGCGAATTTGGTTTATGACCTGATCATTTGGTGATCTCTCTAAATGGATTTATGGTTCATAAAAACCTATTCTCTCTTGAGAGAAGATAGTTTAGATTTTTCCTCTTTTTTGTTTCTTCTGTCTGTTTGTCTATTTTTGGTTCAAATCATTTGAGAATATCATGTCTACAAAGAAGGAGAATAGCTCTTGGATATCTGCACTAGTGAGTTTTTGCATTTCTGTATTTGTCCTTGACCTATGACTAGAATGGTAGAATTGAAGCTGTGGGTCTGTTTGCCCATGTCTCTAATCCAGAAAGGACTTTTCCTCTTACTGAGTGTGTAATGTTTTCCTCCCTCTAGATGTATTCATAAATGACATTTAAAAGACTCTTACTGAAGGAGCTCCGTTCCAACTGGCTTATAGAGATAAATAAATGTACATTGACTATCCCTAAAATTCAAGAATATAGGGAACTTGAACCAATAATACTTTCAGTGTGCTATAATTTTTTTAAAAACTACTCTTGCAGAAAATAACTCAAATATTTTAGGAATCCAAATTTACATAATTAAGGTAAATATTTGGCAAACAAGACTAGTTTAATAATTTTGATATAATAAACAGCAATGTTTCTTTTAATTTATCAATGTTAAATATATTGGGAGAACATTTTTTATCCTATTTGGGCATGCTTTTCCTAAACTTATACAGGTGTACTGATTGATTATGAAAAATATAAATATGTGTACAACCTAACTGAATCATTATTCTGACAAATGCTTTATTTCAATAGGAATTATGTTTTATAGCATGTCAGCTTAAAGATAATTTCTAAGATCTTTAGAATCCCTATAGGGATTCTAAAGGAATAAGGTCCCTATTGTTAAGGGACCTTAACAATAAGAAGATAAATAACCCAATTTTAAAATGGGCAAAGGATCTGAATAGACATTTCTCCAAAGATGATGTACAAATGGCCAATAAGCACATGAAAGGATGCTCAACAAAATTAGTTATTAGAGAAATGAAAACCAAAACCACAGTGACATACAACTTCACATACACTAAGATGGCTAAAATCGAAGACAATGACAATTGTTGGCAAGAATTCAGAGAAATCAGAACCCTCAGACATTGCTGGTGTGAATGTAAACGACTGCAGTTATAGTTCTTCAAAAATTAAATGTAGAGTTACCATAAGATACAGAAATTTCATTCCTAACTTCCACCAAGACAATTCAAATCATGCATTTATATCACAACTTGTACACGAATGTTCATAGCAGTATTATTATAAGAACTAAAAAGTGGAAACAACCCAAATGTTCATCAATTGATGAATAAACAAAAGTGGTATATCCACACAATGGAATATCACTTGGCTATAAAAAGGGATGAAGTATTGATATTTGCTGCAACATGAATAAACCTTGAAAAAAATGCTAAATGGAAAGAGCCAGACACAAGGTCACATGTTATGCAATTTCACTTATGTGAACTGTCCAAAATATGTAAAAACATATAGTGTATCAGCAATTGCCAAGGGAGTGGGTAAAGGAGGGATGGGCATTGACTGCTTATGGATTCAGGGTTTCTTTTTGGGGTGATGAAAATGTTCTGGAATTGAATAATGGTGGTGGTTGCATAACTTTGTGCATATACTTAAAACCACTGAATTGTGCACATTAACATGGTGATTTTTGTGATATATGAATTACATCTCAATTCAAAAAAGATCTTTAGGGAACTTGGAACCTTAGACTGAACAAATTAAGCTAATCGATAATCACTGGATACCTCAATCACATCTAAGTAAGACAGAACACTCTGAAACAATGATTACTGAACATAATTTTATGCTTATATGTTTTTTTTATATGCTACAGATAGGCTGTATTTTGAGTTAATTTTTGCAAATTTCAGAAGGCACGTAAGTTTATAGCAAATATGTGGCTGTAGGAAGTTGTGTTATGTGTATTTATAAGTTCTGCTTGTCTGCTATTATAAAATGCTGGTTTGTGACAGATAGTTCTCTATTATCCACTCCCAGGTGTTCTCTGTGAAATAGTATTTAATTATGTTAAAAGTTATAAGTAATTGGTGGATGAGACTATATTAGGAGCAATACTGACAGAGAAAATAGGACTCTGTATGTGCTTCTGTTTTTCAAGGAAAAGAATAGTTTCCTCCTAAAGTAACACTTCTGTTTTTTTTTCTTTTCTCCTTTTTTCTTTGTTCTTCAGATCCATTTATACTCTTAAAACTTATTGAGCACCCCAAAGAGTTTTGTTTCTGTGGATTATAGCTACCAATGTTGACTGTATTAGAAACTGAAACTGAGAACTTTAGAAAATGCTTATTTAGGGATTTGTTTGGAGGTACCGATGATGAAAACAGTATATGCTAATAGCATCTTATGAAATTAGTTCTCGTGGTCTTGTGAGATCTGTCCTAAAGTAAAGTGCCAGTGTGTTCCAGAATATTAAAGAACAAAATGAAGGGCAAAGCTTGGAATGTAAATTTTATTTGCCTATTTTATAGTCCCTGAGTCTGACGAGCTATGGAATGTGTTAATAGCTGAGCAAAGTTTGCTCAGTGTTGATGGGCTTGCTTCCTTGGTTTATTGCTTATTGCTTTCGTTTACAATATGAAGGATTAATCTTTCTGTGTCATCTGCCTATATAACAAAGATTCTGTGTCTTATCAGAGTGACTTTCTGTGTTTTAAATTGACTTTATTACATGCTAGATTATTTAAGAAAACAACAGAGAAACAGAACAAAAAATCCTCACTTCTACAGGAAGTAACATTTTTATTATTATGTTACCTTCTATTTTATTTTTTAGATTTTTTATTCCTTCAATTAAATAGATAAGTATTATTTCTCAAGCACCCATGATCTGTTCTTAATCAAGTATCTAAATTTCCTCTGATAATATTTTTTATTTTTATTTTCCCAAAACTAGACCCTTCATTATAAAAAATATATACAAAGTAAAACTTTCAGGATATATTTTTCTATTTTTGAGATGGAGTCTTGCTATATTGCCTAGGCTAGTCTTAAACTCCTGGGCCCCAGGGGTCCTCCTGCCTCAGTCTCCTGAGTAGCTGGCACTACAGGCATGTGCAGCCACGCCAAGCTCTTTCAGGATATCTCTTGCACTTGAAATTATATTTGTGATTTCCCAGAGGACACCTGCAAAATCACAAAGATTTGTTCTTTTACATTGTAAAGTATAATACTAGAAATAGGTTTTTTAAAAAAATCTATATTCCTATTGATGTATTGCATGAGAAGAGTTGTCAGATTAAAAGAGACACCTCTCATTCCCAGGTGAAATTCTTACAAGTAAAATGTTATCAATATAAAGATTTCAGAAATTGTATTTGGTATGGAAAGTTCCAAGGGATTTTTCAAAGCTTGTGTTGTCCATGATATGTTTTTATTTATCAGAAAATATCTCGGTGTCGTTTTGCCTGATGATATTGGATGCCAATAGTAAAGTGTTATCAGTCATAAAATTTAGTTATTACTTCAATGCTTACTGGCCACAAGCTTATTGTTAATTTAAATCTAATATCTTCTAGGCCAGTGGCTTTCAGTTGGGGATGTACATCAGATGCATGTATGAAGTTTTATAAAAATACAGATGTCTAGACTGTACTCCAGACATTAAATCTCTTTACTCGACAACCCGGGGATATTCTTAGCATATGCTTTGAATACTGTTGGTGTGTTATATATATTATGTCTCAGAATTATTATGTTATATATCAAGATTGTTTCCTCTGTAAAAAGTATGTTCATCTAATTTTATAAATTAAGATGTAACATTCACTGATTCTTTGAAAATGGGTTTAATTGTGGTCCTTGAACACATTCTACTTAAGTTTTGTGGAATGATTTTAGCTTGTTTTCCACGCCACCGAGTTTGTGCGTCAGTTGCATTGTTCTTATTATGAACTCTCGTTAGACCTTTCACATTTGAAAATTCTCAGCAATAAATTAACCATGACTATTTTAATCTCTGTCATCTGCAAGTAGCTTTTGTTTTACTCTGATGCTTTTTTGCTGTGGGCATGACAATCTGAAAAGCCATCAACGATAGCAGAGGACAGAGGGTTTGATTCTCCTTCCTCCTTCGAATCAGCACATGACCCAGGGTGTCCCAGGATCCTGACCTAACCACCCTTACCTTCTTGTTCACACTTCCTTCTCCTCTCCCTGCCCCCATCTCCCTGTTAACTGGTCTTCTTATACCTTTTCTCCCTCGTTTGGGCAGCCTCTTCCTTGCCTGTTTCTTTCATTTCTTCTCCTTCCTGTTCCCAATGATTAGTTTTTTGTTTATTTTCTCTACTCTTTCTCTCTGATCAGGGACCTCCCTCACTCTAACTCCTTCTTTTTCTGGGTCTTTCCTCTACAATTGCAACCCCAATTCTTAACCTTTGACCTCTTCTAACCTCAAAATCCTTCTGTCCTATCCAGGGCACTCCCATCTAATTGATTGTGTCCACATTTCCTTCCACATGAACTCCTTATTCCATCATAAGCGAGCTCTGGTTTGTCCAGAATGTATTTCTAACTTCATGTTTACCTGCTTGCTAGAGCAGAAAATTTGCTCACAAAATTTTATTGAACTATGTCTGAGTCTTTCTGCTGGCACGAGATTCCCAAACTGAAAATCAATCCAGTGCTTTGCTAAGTGCATTAAGTGTTTTTCTGAATTAAAGGAATGCATCAAATATCCAAGCAGCATGCAACACAAAAGTTAACAGCTGTTGCATAAAGAATCTCAGAGAGCCCCTTTTTATCTGAGTTAGGCCTTCTTTATTGAACTATATTTAAAACACACAACTTGGCATTAAACTCACAGCTGCAAGATTTCTAGGAGGGAGAAAAAATAGTTGGGATAGGGATACATCAGCTGCAGAAGAAATGAAACCTATCTGTGATCTGAACTCTTCAGTTGGTCTGAAGGGGTGGTAGGAAGTTTTCCGAACTGCTTGGGAAGCACCATTACCTATGACCAAAGGGGCTGAGGGTGACTTCACTGGCTTTTTTTCACAGTTGTGGCCTTGCCCACCATGTGGAGGTATAAGTCTTACTCTTAGAGACACTTTTTTTGCTTCTTTCCAACAGCTGCTGAGTAGAAATAAATACCTACTTAATTTTGGCATAAAGGCCAAAGATTTCAATGCACCAAATGGGGGAAAACATGCAATTACACTGGCGGGGGCAACCCTTGAATAACGAGCACCCAGTTTGTGATTATGTTGTACACGTTGATTGTCAAAAGATTCCCCAACTTAGTTTCTACGGAAAATGCTTTCTATACGCTGGGCGTTGTTCTAAACTAGTGCGTCCCAAACTTCACTGCGTGCTAGATTCACTTGGGGGCGTTTTTAGAAATCCTAATCAGTGTCTGGGGAGGGAGCCAGTTATCACTTTGTTATAAAGATTCTCAGATGATTCCAAAATGCAGCAAAATTTGGAAACAATGGTCCTCAGTGATTTATCTGTGTCAACTCACTTGATGGTTGTAACACCGTGGAGTAGTATAATACTATTACTATCCTTATTCATTCAACAAACATTTTATTGATTATCTTCAATATGTCAGGCATGCATAGGTCCTGAAGATATTGAAATGAATAACCCAGATAAAAATCTCTGTTCTAATGGTTCTCCCATTATACTGGATTTTACAAATGTGATAACTGAGGCTAGAAAGGTTAGGAAACTTCCCAAAGAGCTCACTGACAGTAAGTCGTAGAGCCAGGATTTCGAAGCAGGTGGCCTCAGAATCTACCTCACCACCTCTCTCCTGCAGGCCTATGGTGTCCTGGCATAGGGCCAGTCTTCAGTCTGACTTCTCTGGACTCTCTTGGGACTGGACACGGTTGACCATTCCTTTCCTCTTCCACACGTTCCCCTGCTGCAGGTCCCTGACATCATTCTCAGTTCTCATCCTCTCTCTCTGGTTGTTCCTTCTCATTATTCTTTTCTGCTGCCTGACTTTTGACACTGGCTTTCCAGAAGTTCTGCCTCAGCTCTCTTTCCTTTTCACTTTCTTCATAATCTTATCTCTTTGCCTGTCTAACTCCCCAGTTAACTCCTAGGCATTCTTCTGATCTCGGCTCAAATCCTTCGAAAGGCTTTCCCTACCTTCCTGAAACTAGATCCGGCTCCCCTGTTGTGTGTTCTTACAGGGACTTTTACTCTTTTTTATAGCTCTTCTCAGAATCTGTAATGTTAAGTCTGTGTGTCTGTCCACACCACTAGTCTGTGGCACAGGGAATTTGTCCGTTTCTGTTTTCATTTGTGCATCTCCATCCATTAGCGCAGTGTGTGCCACCTTATGGGGGCTCAGTGAGTAGGTCTTGAGAGAATGAGAATTGCACATTCTACCATGGACTCAACAGCCACCTATACTAGGATTTCTCGGACTATGGTGCACAGATATCTGGATCAGATTAACTTGGAATCACGGCTACAAATATGGAATCCCAGGCCCTACTCAGACCCACTGATTCAGAATCTCTGAAAATGGGACCCAGAAATCTGATCTCTTAAAAATGTTTCCCAGTGACACAATCATCAACTATTGATCCCTCTGAATAGTTGGTAGTCATCTTTGAACCCACCACCTGCACTGTGCTCACCTCTAATTGGTAATCTGGCCTAATCAATTCTACTTCCTACACATACACACCCATTGCTGGTCTTCTCATCTTTGACTCACTTAAGTGCCACTACCTTGCAGATGCTTACTTTCCTTCAGTCTGTCTTCCGAGACCCTCCAACACTACCCCTTTTCTGCATGGCCCAACATACCTTCAGAGTGTGTTTTCCAAAATCCAAAATACAATCATATCATTTCTTAGCTTAAAATTCTCTAGTAATTCCTCCAAACTATGGTTCTCCAACAAAGAGAATGGTAGAACCAAGGCAGATGGCATTTCACAAGGTGGGAGTGGTCAACTAAATTCTAGCTTGCTGAGAATCCAAATAAGATGAAACCTGAAAATAGGCCACTGGTTTCAGTAGACTGCAAGTGATGGAACCCAGAGGATGGATTATGTCAAGCCATGTAACGCACACAGGGCATGTCGTCAATAGCTGGTTTGGTCCAGGCTGGGCTGCGGGAAAGTTGTCTTGGCTGTTACTACTCAGGGTCATCAGACTATCCCAGATCACATCAATTGGTCAATCCAGTTCTCAGTGCTCATCTCATGTCACAGATGATAACTCATCATCCTTAATGTACTTGCTGTTGTCTTCCAAGAAACTGCACTTGTATTGCCATTTTCTTTTAGTTGCTGTTTATAGCCCCCCTTCTTCTCCCTGTCCTCTTAACATGGACATGCTCCATAGTTTGTCTTTTATTTATTTTACATGTATCCCTTTGATGAGCTCATCCAGTCTCATCATTGAATTTACCATTGATATGCTGGCAATGCCCATGTGCCCACATTTATATTTCTAGCTCAGAATTTTCTCTTAAACTCCAGATTCCTAAATTCAACTCCCTATTAGATACCACCACTTGGATGTCTAATGGTCATAAGATTAACCTATCCAAAACGGAATGTGTGGTTTTAATCTAACACCCTTCTCCAAACCTACCCTTTCTACAGAAGTTTCCAGTTGAGTTGATGGCAATTTCATTCTTCTGATTGCTCAGATTAAAAAGAAATCCTCCTTGACCTCTCTTTGTGTAAGCATATTGAATCTGTCAGAAAATCCTATTGGCTTTACTCTTCAAAGTATCGCCAGAATCCAACTGCCTCTGACCAGCTTCACTGATACCACCTTGGTGTTAATTGCCTTTGTCTCTCACCTAGCCCATGGCAGGTGCCTTCCTACTATTCTCACCACATATATGGTGCCTCTCTATAGCCTCGTTTCTACACAGTGGCTAGAGTGGTCCTTTAGGGACACAGTTCCTTGTGTCACTTCTCTGCATGGCTTTCCGTTTAACTCGTGGTAAAACCTGAGACTCTTACAACGGCCTTCAAGGTCCCTGTGATTTAGTTCCCAGTCACCTCTCTGACCTTACCTGCAGCTATGTACTCTTCTTGCTCACTCTGCCCCAGTGTGGTTGGCTGAATAATGTCTCCCAAAGATGTCCCTGTCTGAATTCCTGAAACCTGTGAATGTTACCTTACAGAGCAAAAAGGACTTTGCAGATGGGATAAAGTTAAAGATTTTGAGTGGGGAGATTATTCTGGATTATTTATCTGGGTGGGTGTTAGTGAATTTGGGCTGCTATAACAGAATACTATAGACTGAGTGGCTTAAATAACAGAAATTAATTTCTCGCAGTTCTCATGGCTGGGAAGTCCCAGATTAAAGTGTCAGCAGATTCAGTGTCTGATGAAGGCTCTATTCCTGGTTTGCAGATGTCTGTTTTCCTGTTGAGCCTTCATATGGAGGAAAAAGAGAGATTACCTTTCTCATGTTTTTTTCTTTTAAGGACACTAATCCCATTTAAGAGGACTCATGGCCTAATTGCCTTCAGTAGGCCCCACCTCCAAATACCATCACATTGGGGAATCTGGGCTTCAACATACGGATTTGGGGGCAACTCAAACATTCAGTCCATAGCAGTGGGCTTGAATCACAAGGTTCTTTGTAAAAGGAATGTGGAGGATCTTGGATAGATGGAAGTGTGACAATGGAAGCAAGAGATTGTGATGTGACTTGAGACAAACCTCAGTTTTATCACCTATAACATGGCAAGTATAACACCAACCTCAGATGGTCGTTCTGAAGATAAGGTGAGAAAAGCCTTGTCTGTTGCCTTTTGAACCAACATAAAAAAATTTTAAATTTCATAAAATTTCCTTTTATTTATTTTGGACCCAATTTTTTCCCAGTCTGGAAAAAAAAGGCAAAATCTATAGAAAGGGTTTATTCTGTAATCCAATGGATGAATCTTGCAATGGATATTTATGTGCCTTCTAGGTGTTTATTCAGGTCATTGACAACATTGTAAGAAAGAATGTGCAAAACCCAGAGACCTCCTTCCTGGTGGATTCTTCTCTACAGTTAACATTATTCAACCATTTATGAATCTACCTACATTAAGTACGCAAATATGCCATTGATTCATGGTTTTTTTCTGAGTGGCTTTTAAACTGCTTTGCTGAAATCTTGGTATATGTTATCCACAACAACTCCATAAACGCTGGCTAGTTGGTCAATTATTTCCCTTGGTGAACCCATTTGGATCCTATATCTCATTTTGACCACCTCTTTCTTTCCTAAATATTGGCAAGCCATAAACCATTTTAGGATTTCGCTAAATATAGACATATAGTTCATTCTTTGGTAGTTTCTAAAGCTCACCGTTTGAAAGAAACTCTTTCCAAGTCATAAATTTTGTTCTCTCTATGATTTCTCACTAGTAATCTATTTGGGTCCCTGACTGCACCTGCACATTCCTTTTATATCCTGAGCTATAATATATCTTGGTCTGAAAGTTTGATAACATTCACTGTGACCAAGTACTCTTACCTTTTTCTGTGTCTTGGGATTCTGTTCCCTCTTAATGTTAGTGCTGTCTACATGGTTTGGAGATCATTTTTCTCAATAGACAACATAGGAGTTGTTAACATTGCCAAATAGTTTTGTACTCTTGATTTTTTTTTTAGGCATCAGTTTCTATACAAAACTGGGAGTATGTTAATTTCACATAGACAAATTTCATGTTTTCCCTATAAATTATATTTTTATTCATTAGGATCCATACTCTTCTGAAGGTGAGCAACATCTCTTTCCCTTGCCTTTTTTCCTATTTATTAAAAAAAATTAGAAATCTTTATTTCACTTAACTTTTGGATCTTTCATATGATAAGGGTGATTTAGGATTGTTAGTACATAGCACTGGAGCTAAATTTGTTCTCATATGTTAAAATATTCATTTTCTTAGTAAGTGAAAATGTAAAATGTGTACTTGGTACAATTTCCCAAAGGAAAAAAAATCACTGAAATGTGCCAATGCCCCCTATTTTCAGCTCCAGAAATAGCTGCTGGGTGCACCTTTATTTTGTTTGTGAAATACCAAACCTTCCTCTGAAGTCATCTCCAAGGACATCAACTCTGTCTATTGAGCTAATTTTATTAACAAGGCTGCTTAATTTTTTTACTAAACAAGGAAACTATGGGAAAAGAAGGACAGAAAAAGAGAAATTCTTGTTAATTAGTTCACTCCAAACTTAATATTTAGACAGACTTGTTTGGCATATTTTATTTTGCCTTGCCAGTAAACTGAAAGCAATTTTTCAGTAACTTATAACTTCCCTATTTTTTGCATCATATGGAGATATTCAGCTGTATAAAGGATAATTACATGGGTGTCCTTCACTCTATGGAAGGGAAACATCTAGCAAACTAACTTTTAAAAAGTACTGATTTACATTATAAATTTGAAAATATTACCGCTGGGACCTACATTTCTGAATGTCTTGTCCTTCTGATTGGGGAAGATGAAATGGGCTCACCTGAGTATTAAGGTTGCAGTAACTGACCCTGAGGGTCTTTCCACGTGCCATGGACTGCACAAAGCACGGGGGATCTTCACGTTCAGTCCTATGGCAGCACGGTGAAGCAGGTACTTGCGTTATCCCCATTTTATGCAAAAAGCCGCGGAAGATCAGAGAGGTTGGAAGAATCGCCCAGTTGACACAATTATTAACTAACTGGCAGAGTCTGGATTTTAAAGCAAGTGTGTCTAACTCCAGATACCTGCTCTTAACTGCTATGCAATACATTTTTCTGACTTTAGCCCTCATCAGAGACATCCTGGGAACTTAACTTTCTCTGCAGGTGCCTCCTGTATTTGCTCCCGCAGTCTCTAAGATGTGTCCCATGGGTGCTCATTAACAGCCCTAGAGTTCCCCGGGCTGCGGGAGCCTTCCATTTCCCCGCTATCCCTCAACCTTCTCTCAGCGATGACTGTGGCCAAGGTCTGCTCCTGAAGGGGCCTCCTCATGGCTCCCGCTTCTGAAGAGGGGTGGGTGCACCTCCTCGGGCTCTCTCCCGGGATCTCCCAAGGGTGCTAGGCTGTCTACACTGCCTGATCTGAGGTGCTGCCCTCCCCAGCCAGAGTCACTGAGGGTTCTGGGCTCCATCACCCCCTCTGTGGGCAAAGGGGACGGCCCTGTCACGGGAGCAGCAGGCACACCGGATCCTTTGGGCACCAGGACGTCCTGGTCTCTTTCTTTGCCTCATTACTCCTCCCAGCAAATACCTCAACTATGCCTCATGTGCTCTTTTTACTTGGAATGCCTTTTCTCCCCCCTGTATCCCTTTACCCGGCAAGGTTGACTTCATTGTTTAAGACCCCACTCAGGGGCCACCATGTCTCCGAGCACTTCACTGACTATTTCCTCAACTTATTGCTGTTGGATGCACCCCACTGTGATTCCATAACACCCATTGCTTGTCTCTAATGCCGCTCTGATGCATCGTGTCGTGAATACCGTGTGTACATATTAACGTGTGCATCTGTTTACCTCACTAGACGACTGAATGCATCGCACAATCTGAGCACAGATTGTTATCCATCTTTGTGTCCCCGCACAGCGCCTGGCATGTAGCACTAGGTCAATAAATGTTAAATAATAAATCAATCCTATATTTCTAGCTAGAATGACGGGGAGGATGCATGACAAAATAAATCTTCCTTAAGTTTCCTTTGACCCTGTACCAGTTCCTGCCTTTATCCTTTATTATCTGGACAGCCTCTCATAAAACAGCCTCTCAAGTTGTGTATGTGTGTGTGTGTTTAAATATGTATAGTATTAAATTTACTATTTTAACCATTTTTAAGTGTACAAAGCTTTTCAACTCTTAACCTGTGTCCCTGACTTCAGAAAGTCCTCCTCGAAGCCACCATTTATCCCAAGTGAACCAAAACCATGTCACCGTGCTGTTTAAAATCCTCCACTCACTCCCCTTTGCCTATGAATTAAGTCAATACTTGTAAAAATGTCACATCAAATCCGTGTTTGCAACTTCTCAAGCCCAGGCAAGTGTATCATAGTAGGCTTGCAGGAAGTTTGTGGGGATTGCAGTGAATATTTATAACTGTTGACAGGCCATTTTGACCAGCGTGTCTAGTCATGACACCAAGGCCAGTCCATCCCAGACAATCGCGGCATCTCCCAACACGTTGACTTCTCTTCCCGACTTCCTCCATTTTCTCTTTTCCTAGGTTAGAAACCTGAAATTCATCTTTGATTCTCCCATCCCATCATCTTCAGTAGCCTGACTCCCATCATTGCCTTTCTTCTCCCTTGGAAATATCTCTTATGGTTTGCCTCTAATCTCTGCCACCTCGTAGCCCTGTTACCTTGAGTAAGTTACTTACCCTTTCTGTACCTAGGCTTCCTCGTGTGTAAAATTGGATGAAAAATAGGTTTTTCTTCCCTCTCAAAAGCCTCCCTTCATCCCCTAGGCTGGGTTGTTGTGAGAATAGGTTAATATGTTTAAAATACCGTCTTGAATAAAACTTTCCAGCCATCCTTCTAAAACCACTTGAATCACATTTACCTGCTGAAGAACATATAAGGGCTTCATGCTACTTATTTAATCCAGCCTCAATTTTCTGCCTCATTTTTTCCCACTACATGGCCTTGCCTTTCTTACCATCCATTCATTCATCCGTTCATGCAACAAACACGTGCCAATCTCTGTGCTAAGCGTTAGGGGTGTGCGGATGGATAAGACATTATTCCTTCCCTGAAGGAATCACTACTCTGTATCAGACAGCTACAGGACAGCACTGGTGGAGACACTCAGGACCTGTAGGAGGTACCCTTAGCCCAACCTGAACTGAGTCTCAAGATGTATAAAGGAATTGGCCAAACAAAGCCAACGGGTGGGTGGGGTGGCAGACGGGAGGTTGAGGAGTGGTTCAGAGAAGGGCGTGCCAGGCAGAGGGAACAGCCTGCGTGCAGGCATGGGGTTGTTGTGTGGGAAATACAGTGCACTCAGAGAATGGCATGTGTGTCTGTGTCTGGGGAGGAAGATGCAGGTGGGAAAGGGCAAGAGACGAGGCCGAAGAGGTGAGTGAAAGCTACACTTTAAAAAGCCTTGTCCTGGGCTATCTGTGCAGGCAACAGGAGAGTTGTGGGGTGGTTTTGATCAGTTCATTGCATGGTCAGTTTGGTATCAGGAGGGTCATTCTATAGAGAATGGATTTGAGGCAGCCGGGAGAGGAGGGAGGAAGCTGCTGCAGGAATAGAAGTGAGCCCCAAGGAGGCCCTGGGCTAAGGTGGAGGCGGTGGGTTCGGGAGGAGTGGATGGACTTGAGATTGGACTTGAGAGCTCTGAGTGGGTTAGTGGGAGATACATCAGAAGAGTCTTACAGACAGTGAGAGACTGAGCAGCCTCAGTCTCACTTTGGAGGAAGCCCCCTCTCCCCCTTCTTCAGTGTTCTTGCTTCTGTGACCCACCTGTTGAGTGCATGGCCCAGTCAAAACCTTCCCAACCCTGAAGTCTCCCCACCTCTACAAAGTGTCCCAAGACTTATGGGAAGTCATCCCTCACTGAGTTCTGCTTTCTTTCACGTTCATCACCCAAATCCACTAATTTAGCTCTTAATTATATATTATCCATGTGAGTATCTGACAGTTTTATGTTAAGATCATCCTGCCAATTACATTATAAGCCTCTTAAGGCCTGGGGCCGTGTCTTAATCTTCTTATGATTATCAAGGCCAACACGTCATTGGCTGCCCTAGGCCAGCTGTTCTCAACCCCTCCTCTTCCTCTTCTGTGACACAAAAGGTGACTTTCACATATCCCTCGAGCAAAATCTGGGTGTCACCAGAACTCCACCTGTTCTATCCCACCCAAGAAAGCAAATCAGAAAGATCATATGCACTGCAGGGGTAATTTAAAATGTGATCTAATTTACAAAGAAAAAAGTAAAGTCATCCACTAACTTCTACATCAGGAATGGTTGATGGTCACAAGTTACTTCATGACTGGTGTGTGACGACACAGGTACTGAAAGCTGCACACAGACGGTTCCCCCAAGGCAAGGACCATGTCTTTTCATTCTACGGCCAACACAGCACACACCTGCCGAAGAGATAAATACTTGTGGAACCGAGATGTAGGAGCTCAGCAATCACAAGTATGGTGGGGGGTTAATGTGAGGAAACATGGCATCAAAGTTGCTCTGCTGGAGTCAAGGTTTCACAAAAAAAACACAACTTTTTTTTTTTTTTTTTTTTACTTCTAAACATTTCTAGAAAATGTGAAATTTCTGGGAGTCTAATGTTGTAGCTAGCAGAATTAATTTCCTGTGAATTAATTTCAAATAGGAGAGAATTTTGCTCACTGTAAGATAGTGGTAAGGACTGTCTTTATGACAGTCCTTAAGATTGTCATTATGTCTATGTGGGGTAACCATAGTTTTCTCTCATGTTTAAGAGAGAGAGGGAGAAGAACCAGCATGTTCTTATGCAAAAGAAAAGCAGTCTGAAATGGTGAGCACAAGAAAAAGAGACTCAAACTCTTCTCTGACCTTAGCAGGGCTTAGATTTCAGTGACGATTTTCTACACAGTTGGTATCTGCTCAGCAGTTTTATAGAAAGACTTGCTCTTGGCCATTTTGCCTGTCCCCGTCCTTTTACAGGTGAGTGCAGCTTGTAGCCTGTCTGTGACACCAACAGCCTGAGGAAAGAGGCAATCTGAAGGGATGACTAAGCAGGAAGTCTGACACCAGCCCTTGTAGCTCTCAGAGAGGGTGGGCAGATTGTTCCAGAAGTCTGATTAGAAAATCTGTAAAACAAAAGAATGTGGGTTGTTGGCTTCCTGGAATGCAGGTCACACAGACCAAACCCTCACAGCGAACCTCACAAGCTCCTGCCTGAACATCTCCAAGCATGGGGGGAGCTCAGTTTCTGAGAAGTCAATAGCAGGCAGTTAAAATCCTGGAGCTTAACTACCCACAGTGGTTTTCTGGGCTAAAATATCTTAGGAGGACTAAGGATATTTTAAGATACTGCTATTTTAATAATGAATTATACTTTGATGTTTATAATAGAAAAAATTATAGGATACACCAAGAGTGGGTAAGGTCCTGATGCCTCTGAATGGGGGGAGGAATCCACTCAACAGTAATTAACAAGAGTTGAATTTAGGTGTGATAAGGGTGCTCACAGTACCCAGGTGTTTGTATTTTTCAACGCCCTGTCTGCTGGCACACACCACTTCCACATACATTCTTCCACTTATCTCATTCACAAGAGCCTCCAGAGACATCACTGTTATTTACATATTTCCGCACAAGAAGAAATTGAAGCCCAGAGAGTTAGACAATTTACCTAGAGTCTCTTGGGGGATGAGATTGAATCACAAAACAGCTCTCTGGACTCCAGACATTCCAGAGAGTAGGGAGTGGATCTCTGTGTAGCATTTGATACTCGGTGTTAGTAAATGCCAGGCCAGCTAAAAGGAGGGGGTTCCATCTAGACTGTTATCACTACACAGCATGGCTTAATAGTTCTTTCATAATTCCATAGCCATTATGTCTTTCTTAATTAATAAGATTAGTAAAAAAATTACATAACTTTATCAGAGTTAATTTATAGTTTTAAACCCTTTATATCTTTGTGGCTTTTTCATTCCAACTAGGAGGAGTTCGTGATGCTGCCTCACCCATTGTAGAAGAGCTCATACACTTTCATGATCAAACCTTAATACTTGTTTTCTTGATTAGCTCCTTAGTCCTTTATATTATTTCCCTAATACTGACAACCAAAAACTCATTCAAGTACTGTAAATGTCCAAGAAGTAGAAACAGTACGAACTATCTTACCTGCTACCATTCTAATCCTAATCACTCTACCATCATTGTGTATTCTATACATAATAGATGAGATTAGTAATCCTCCCTTAACTGTTAAAATCGTAGGTCACCAATGATATTGGAGCTAAGAGTATACAGATTATGAAGGCTTAAACTTGACTCCCACATGATTCCCATGGGAGACCTTAAATGACAGACCTTAAATCAGGAGAACTGTGATTCCTCAAAGTCAATAATTGAGTAGTTTTAACAATAGAAATATCAGTTCACATATTAGTTTCGTCAGAAGGTATCAGTACCTGGGAGTGGTAGTGAGGAACTTCCCAAGGACTTGGAGATGGAAGAAATGATGGATTTTTGTCAGCCATGTGTTGGCACAATGAGGAAATGGTTTGATTATGCTGCAGAAGAATAGAAGAGTTGGAAATGTACCAAACTTTAACCAAGGCAATCTAGAAATAACCTCAGAGAGGCCAGGCAAAAATATGAGTTTAATTTAGTAAAGGGGGAACCTAATCAATTTTATTATACCTGATTTGGAGAAAAACTATGTGAATGGGTCACTTGTAGGGGATCTTACTCTGAGTGGATTGAACTATTATAATTGATTTCATTTGTAATCCCATGCATTTAAAAATACTATTCTGAGAAGGGACTCATGGGCTTTGTCAGACTGCCAAAGGGGTTGGTGGCCAACAGAGCTAATAATTCCAGGCCCTGTGACATAAAAGGGGACGAGAAAGGGCAGAACTGGGTGGTGGTGCTCATCCAAGCCCTGCTTCAAAGACAGGCCTGGGTGTCCTGTTGGGCCAGTGAGAGTTCAGTGTATGCCTGGCAGAGATCTGCGCATTGCGGAGGTGGACACAGCAAGACAACAGATGTCACAAAACGTAAAAAGTATATACCTACTCCCCTTTCTTCGATCTGTCCAAACTATAATAAGAAACCACCCGCAACATGGCTTTTGACGTACCTCTCGCTGGGAGACCATGTGGAGGCAAATGTGAAAGTCTGCCATCTAGTGGTTGCATCGTCAACGTAAATTAGTAAGTTGGCATTCTAGTTTCTATACGTCTATCTACCTGAGTGTGCAAAACTGAGGACAAGACCCTTTGCTGCTGGGAGCTCGCCAGAATTCACTGTCATTTTGAAAGCAGCTAGTCAACCAGTCAGTCTTCTCCTAAGAAAGGAAAACTGCTTCCATCGCAAATCACAACTCTGTTTCTCCCAAGAAATTGGTGGAAAATTATCTTTTTATTTTTTTGCTGCTCTTAGTAATAAGATATCTGTTAATAATTATAATCAAAACAGATTACTCTTTGTCTTTTCACTGATTTCCAGGTGGGGGAATCCAGACAGCCATAAATCTAAGGCATTGTGGTTCCAAGGCTGTATCTATCTAATGCTGGACCAGGTGCCTTGACAACCCAGACGTAAGATGCTGTGGCCGGCATCACACAGGCCAATACGTATGCAAGGTCGTGCATGGACACTAAGAGCTCTGAGGCATCTCTGGCACTCAAAGAACCCATGATGTGTTCGTATAAATATTCTAATGTTATGCCCAGTAGGAATTAAAATCTGTAACAGTTCGTGTTTCTTTCCAATTATTTGTAACAATTTTCCCATATTGTGACCAATTTTACTCTAGCTGAGTTTCTGGCACTAAGTGGGCAGACCTGACATGCAGTGCTTGTGCTTTGGTGTTAGAAACTAAGTTTCCCCAAGCCCTCTATTCATCCGTTGACCTGTGTGCCAAAAGAATGTTCCTGGTAGGAATGACCTGCATGTGTACAAACGTGGTTTCAACACAAAATCTGTGTTTATTTTTTCCATTCAGTTTCAAGGCACAGAGACATGCACAGGTTATCTCAGTGAGAAGAGTTTTTATCAGGATACACAGGGAAACGCAATGTCACAGCCAGGCACCAAGTAGGTGAAATGTCATTCCTGGCTGTTCGGGGAGCTGCAGCTGTGTCAGCAGCAGGCATCCTCAGCTGTCTCTTGTCTGGTCTAGTTACACCACTATTCCGGAGCCTCCGCTTCTACTGCAGTGCTTTATGCCAAGCTACAGCTTCTCTGCCACTTCCTACTTCCTTCCTCACTATTCTCCGTTATGTGATGGCTGTTGTCTACTCCTGGAAGCTTCTGCCACCCGGCTTCTTCTTTCATTGAGATTTCTCTAGAGTGAATATTTAATTGCACTGGGGTGACACTAGTGCAGAGTGCTTCCATGAGATTCTCAGCGAACCACCTCCTGGGCTGTTGCTCATAGTCCCTAACTCAGACTCCAGTCCCTGGTCCCCTTTGCTGGTGGCCAAGATAATGGGGTCACATAATACAAAGTGTGAAACGTGTGGTCAAGGAAGTACTGTGGCTGCGTGGGGGCTGGTGGGGGTCGGTGGGGAGGCAATTCTCAGGCAGCGACTGCCTGCGACAGTCACCAAAGCCTCAGTGTTGCCTCTGACCAAAGCTTGACCCTATCGGATTCCATTCCAGAAGGCAGCTTGCAGCCAAGTACATGCACATTTAGGCTTTATTACTGAGAAACGGTGTCCTTAATTATAGGCCGCGTGCTGATGATTTATTGCACCATATGTTCCAAAGCCAGAACTAAAGCTGCCAGTTTCCACTTCCTTTTAGATGTGGCTCACACTGAATGCTTTCCACGGGACCTGGTGCCCAGTGTGTAGGTGGCAATGGCTCCCTCAAACCTTTGGATCATAGAAGAGTTCCATGTGCCTCTGTAATTACCTATTTGGGGACTGGTAGAGGAACTGGAAAACTATAAAAAAATTGTTAAGCTGTAAAGTCCATATGTGGTGATTTTCTTGTAGGAGTTTTAGAGAAAGTAATAATAATGACAATGACAATAATATTTTAGCCTGTACCTTTCCCATTTAGAATATCTGGAATCCTTTTGTAAAAGTGTTTCCTGTTTCCAGATTTTCTATAACCTTTCAGGGAAATTTCTTCAGGGCTGGAGTCCTGCAGGAACTGCTTGCTGCACCGAGGAGTGACTGGCCTTTGCATGCAAGGCTCACTGTTAGCAGCATGCCACACAGACTCTCACTGGGCCGTGTGAATGAGGAATAAGGGACATTTCTCTTCCCCACGAGACAAGAACTGTTGCTCAGGGCCTACGTGGGGATCAGCGTTTCATATAGAGCTGGTGACAGGGTGGCACTATCCATGCCTCAGGTTGCTCTAATCGTATCCAGTTTGTGTCAAAGCAACTCAGAGCTCTGGTCAACAGAAGGCTGCTAAGAGGGACCTTAGTTCCTGTGTTTGGCTGAAATTGAGGGTGTCACTGCCTGCAATTTTTCAAAAGTGACCTCTAAAATTCTGTGTTTGGAGTTGTGGCCAACTCTTAGAGCTCAGAGCCAGATATTATGTCATGACTGGTGGGAAAAGGGATGCAGTTGCTTAGATTTTAGTTCTGGACATCTCCAAGCCTAACTAAGATGTACATTTATTGGTGAGTGTGACGATTATTCTCTGTTCTCCCCAGGCCGTGGTCATCCCTGGTTCCAGGAAAGCCTCTCTCCTCTCATTCCCTCAGGCCCGTCAGTGGTGATGGTTTCCGGCTGGTCATCGCTAACCCTTGAGTGTGTTTCTACAGCCTCTGTTGGGTCCCTCGCTGCCTATAACACTGAAAACAAGCCTTTCACCAAAAGGGTCTCCTTAAAAATCCCAGCTGATTATGCCGTCTTTCTTTCCAGGACCTTGACTGAAACATCTAGTATGCAGACATCTTCACGGTAAGGTAGTTGGGTTTGCAAAGTAGATAATCGCCTTTCCATTTCTGAGATTTATCAAATGGTGACTGCTATGGTGTGAATGTTTGTGTCCCCCCAAATTTATATGCTGAAACATGATCCCCAATGTGATGATATTAGGAGGTGGGGCCTTTGGGAGGTGATTGGGGATTAAAGGGATGAATGGGATTAGTGACTTCATAAAGAGGCCCCAGAAAGCTCCACTGTGCCCCTTCCACCATGTGGGGATACAGCCAGAAAGTGCCATCTATGAACCAGAAAGTAGCCCTCACCAGACACTGAATGTGCTGGTGCCTTGATTTTGGACTTCTCAGCCTCCAGAACTGTAAGAGAATAAATGCGTTGTTTTAAGCCATCAAGTCTGCAGTAATTTGGTATAACAGCCATGGGAAACTATTACAGAATTCTTGGATAACTTCTGATAGGGCCATGTTGGGAGGTAGGTGGGATTTAAGAGGGATGGTATTTTAGCTCTCCCTAAGCATTGCTGCCTAATGAACCCCCCTAAAAATATATCACCAATTATATTCTTATCCATACTCAGAATCTTGTTTAGATTTCATGGGATTTTTTTGGGGGGGGTGGGTAGGGGGTTTGTGGATGACTTTAAAAGGCATAATTTTAGCTTCCTCCAAATTCTGGCCACACCTCCCTTTCTGCCCCATTGCTGGCTGTTGGTCCTTCTACACCAAACCAGACACCCCCTTCCCTGTGTCTCCTGTGTGCACGCCCACCTCTGGGCCTTTGGTCCCCTCCCGCTCAATGCTCTCAGGTCCACCAAGGCTTAACCTCATGCCGCCCCCTCATGAACTCTTTCCTGATTCCATCAGCAGAAGTTATTTTCACTCTCTTCTGAATGCCTGAAGTGCTTCATGGTTTCTCTCTCCTGACCCCTCTTCTATTCAGCCATTCCCTATAGCTGTGTGTCATCATTAAATGAATGCAATCTGGAGCTGGATCTCTTGCATCTGAATTCTTACATGAATATTTACTAGATAGGTGACCCTGAGCAAGTTACATAAATTTTATGTGCTTCAGTTTCTTCAACTAAAAAAAAATACGGATAATAATAGTGACTATTCTGCTCATTTCATGAACTATATACTATTGGTGTCATCTTCAAACCGCCGTCCTCACTACCATTGTCTTAAGTCAGGCATCGTGTATTACCTGGCCTTCTGTCTCATTTCCCTTTTTCCTTACAGCTGCAAGAATGAAAGCCTATGATCATGTGCATGCTTAAACCTTGTTTAACTCTGCCTAAAAGTCCATGAATGGCTTCCCATTGGCTACGGGTTCAGATGACATGGTTTTTGTTTCCTTGGTTTGGTCCCAGCCTACCTCTTTGGCTTCATTCTTGTTTTCCCTGCCTCACTTTATGAGTCAATGTCCAAGGCAGCCTTCAGTTCCTTCCCATACATCATACAATTTCCCATCTCTGTGCCTTGATTCACACTGCCCCTTCTGCCCGGGAAACAGCTTCATTTCTTTTGGCTAACTCCTCCGACTAGACACAGTTCATGCACTGCCTTTTACAGGGAAGCTTCAAGGAGCTGTTGGTGAACTGCAAAACGTGGAAGTATGTCCCAGAAGCTGGGAGCCGCGTGCAAAGCCAAGGCTCTGGATGAGAGCTGGAAAGAGAAACTCTCCCGTCCCATCAGCAATGGTGAGGTGCCTTAGTTTCCTAGGGTGCCACAACAAATTCCCACAAATTTAGCAGTTTAAACAATGCAAATGTATTACCCTATAGTTCTATAGGTCAGAAGTCCAACTCGGGACTTGCAGGGCTAAAATCAAGGTGTCAACAGGCTGCATGTCTTTCTGGAGGGTCTCAGGGAGAAACTGTTTCCAAATTCTGCTCCTTGCAGCTGGAGACTCTGATCCTCATTTTCTTGCATCCTGGGAGCCCTTTGCAGGTCCCAGAGACCACCACATTCCTTGGCTGTGGCCACCTCCCACATCTTCAAAGCCAGCAAGAGTGGGTGGGTCCCTCTCATACTTCCAACCTCTCCTCTTCCTTCCAGCTCTTCTCTCTAACGCTCTCTGCTTCCCTCTTCTGGCTTCAGGAGCGTGTGTGACTAGACTGGGCCCACCTGGGTGATCCAGGCAAACCTCTCCCCATCTCCAGGCCCTTCACCTTAATCATCTCTGCAAGTCCCTTTGCCACGTAAGGTAACATATTCGCAGGTGCCAGGAGGCCGTCATTGTGCCCTCCACCCCAGCATTGAGACAAATGGACAGTTAAAGTCAAGATCACTCGACTTGAATTCTCTGTCCACAGAGTTAATTTAATATTTGGTCATTTTCTTTGTGTTATTTTGTTATTTACATGTCTAACTTTAGATATGTATTTTGAATCTGAGGCATATAGGAAGGGACTGAACCCTGTCTGGTTCATTTAGTGGGTGCTTCCAGAAACGTCAAGTGTGCGAAAATCTGTCCAGGACATTTACCTGGAGATCTTGTGTGAGGAGACATTCGTAGGTGTGCCAGTTGTGGATGAGCACTTGAAAGCTATTTAGGAGATGACAGGAAATCAATACAAGGAATTCCATTATTTAAAATTTGAACAGTTAACTAAAGAGTTAACAGGTTAAATAAACTTCTGAGGAAAAAAACCCCAAAGGCACAGTGAATAGCACAGGAGAAAGCATGAAGAGATTTTTTTTTTTTTTACAACAAATGGAAACTATTGAACAAAAGATATGTTGTGTTAGGAGAAATGTTCATTCTTGAGATAATCACCCAATAAAAATTCATATTTCTTTGCCATAAACATTATTAAAGCCAAAACAATAGAGTTTATCATTTGTTACATTTATTAGTGTTTATGAATTATTCACTAGGGATAATATTTATTTACTGAGCTATTCCTTTCTTTTAGGAAATCATGATGCTTCCCTAAATAGAGCTCTCTTTAAGAGGTTTTGGAAATAATGTACTTTAATTTCCTGCCCTCTAGTGACAAAAATAATGCATTCACGCCTTCATATTGAATAAATTCTGCATGTTTAGTATCAGCAAATAAAATTATATTAGAGAATGTGGGAACAAGAAGGATGAGAAAGTCTAGCTATTATTAATGCTTTAAACTTTAGTACAACATACCATTTTTGTTTGGCAAAAAATTTTATTTGAAGTCTGATGCATGACTTTAAAATTGTTACTTAATTAAAAGTCAGTGTGTTGCTTCTAGCTTTCCTTTGGCTACGGATGGCCTATATCTTTATAATTATAGGGCGTATAATATAAAAGACTCTGGTAATAATCAGGAAATAGATCATTTTAATATCTTTAATCTCAAGAAAAATATAAGAGTGGAAAGAAACTTACTAGTTCTAAAAATGACTCCTAATATTGTTTGCATTTGAATCTTTAAGTTCAGGCAATAGTCCGTGGAATAACCAGCCTGGGAGTTTATGCCAGAGATAAAAATAATCAAAGTGGTTGATTGTTATAATAGAGCTAAACAAAGTAGAATCGCTAGATCTGATGTTGTGTGACATTGACAGTTTTTGGAAATCTAATCACTGCCTGCATCGTGGCCTTTTCTTTCTGAATAGTTTGGCATTCCTGGGGCACATAGCAGAAGCAGGTGGTGCTTATGCCATTAATTTATCACCAACAAATTGTTGATGCTGTGCATGGTGCTACACGACTGAATGCAAAGGCAACGCTGCTCATTCCGCACACCACGCTCTCCAGGCCTGGCTGGAGCTCTGGCTTCTCGCAGACTGAAATGGAGACACGCTCTCGTTCTGATGTGCAGCAGACAAGATCACTGGTTCTCATCGGCAGAGGTCCTTTAAAACACATGTCCCAACCTCATGGGACACGTGGGTTAGGACTGAGGACAGGAATATGTTTGTTGGATATGGAGGGTCTACGTAGAAATGCAGGCTCCAGGGCTACCTGTTTTTGTGGCCACTCTGCTGGCAATCACAGGGTGATACGGTGCCGCCCCTTACTCAACACAGCCTTGAAAGGGTCTGCGACTGCCCCTGTGTGAATGGCTGGGGAGGGGGCAGCATCCTAGTGGAATGTGACAGGATGTGAGTTAGTGGCTGGCACAGACCCCCATTGGGCTCTTACTCGCTGCACACTTGCTGGGCTGCAGAACCCGACATCGGCCTCTCCATGCCTTGCAACAGCCTTGCAGGTGGGTGTTAGCGGCCCCTCTCACACAGGAGGTGACTGATGAAGAGAAAGACTGTCCCAGGTTACCCTCAGAACCTGCATCTGGTACAGCGTGGTGACTAGAGTTAATTATAACATATGGAACCTTTGCAAATTGCTCAGAAAGTAGATCTGAAACACTTTCACCACACACAAAAAAACACAAGTATATGAGATAATGGATATATTTATTAGCTTGATTAAACCATTTCACAATATAGGCATATATCAAAACATCACATTGTACACTGTAAGTACATATAATTTTTATTTGCCAAAAAAGGAGAGTGAAAGATCTAAAGTTAAAAAATAAACATAAAAAAAGAACCCATGGCTGTTTGTCTGGCTCCTAGGCTTGTCATTTTTCTATCACTTAATGCTGATCTTATTACTTCTTATAAAAATGGAAACTACTAATATTAGCTTCAATTTAGGCCTTAGAAGCAGGCAATTTCAATGATATTTAGTGCATAGATGAAGACACAATAGCTGACTTAAGAGAAAAATGGGGGAAGAAGAAAGCTAACATTCTTCCTCCAAACAAAACAAACCAATAAGAATAATTTTAAAAAAACAGAATAAAAATTATCTGAGGTAATATTGATTATTCCCATTTAAGAGATGGAGAAACTGAGGCTCAGAGTAATAATTTTAAAATTAAGCAAAGAAAAAAAAAAAAAGTTTAAAAAATGTGCCCAGAGTCGCTTGCTAAATGTCAAAACAGGGACCCAACACAGGCCAGATTTGGCTGACTCCCCTTCATTTCCACTACCCTACATGTACTTTTATCTTAAATAGCTATACAATAGGTGTAGCCACCTAATTTCTAGGATATATAAAAAGATGAAATAATTTTCGTATGATTTAAAGAAGCAGAAAATGTTAAGTTTATTAGAAATCTGGGACCCAACAATCCACTCTCTCAGAATAATTTCCATAATGGTGTTTGAAAGACGGGGGAACCTCTCAGTATGCCAGGCCCTCTGGTCAGAAGAATTCTGGAAAGAGGAGCATTTCGTCTTAGGGAGAACATCATTTTTTCTTGGAAGGTCTTGATAAGAGCTGGGGACAGAGGACAGTCCCAGTAAGGTCAGGACCAGGGCTGCACAGGAGAGTGGGCATAGGGGCTCTCTGGGGACTGAGCGGGACTCCTGCTGCTCGGCTGCAGAAGGAAAGGGGAGAGGGAAGAATAAGAGCAAAGGCGCGGGGTGGGCGAGAGTCTAGGACAAGCAGAAGGGACAGTGAAACTCCATAGTGATGGGCGGCCACCGGATACTTTAAAACCAGTGATGCCCAGGCACTGGTGGTGTGCCTTAATATCCCGCTGGGGAAGCTGGGTAAGTGGGGGCTGCTCACCCATGCTCTGGGAGTGGAATTCTCGGGTACTTTAGGCCTTGTCATGCTTACACAGGAGTCAAAGGGAGGCAGGACAGACACAGTCTAGGCATGTTGGGGTGCCCAGGCTGTAGACGGCACTTGATTTCTCAGTGAGGGCTTGGGAATTTGCAGAAATTGAGGGGAATTTGGGAATCTGTGCCAGTTGTACCTAAACATTGCAAAAGCGAAGGGATGTGGCTAGCACTGCATTACTTTACATAATTTGTTTCTTGATAGGTTTCTTGATAGGTGACAAATAGAGCAGAAGCTAACTCATTAACTCAAGTTTCCGAAACCTCACTTTTAGCCTTCCTGAAAATTAAGCATTTTGATTTATAGGTAAGGTGTACATTTAATCTGAGTATATATCCTCCCATCCCCATCAAAAAACTGTTTTATAAACTTGATCCAAAACATCTTACAATTAATGCCACGTTGGAAGTGAGGGATTATGTGGAAGAGAGACGTGAGGTCTGCTCCAAATAACCACTGTGGAGAAAAAAACACACTTGTTAAAACTGAAATATAAAAAAACCTCACTAACTTAAGAGAAAATAACCCAAAAGAGGGTTAGTACCAATATTTATGAACTCAGCTGATTAACAGACAACGACAGAGTATACAAAGGGTATAAGAATTAATAGTTAGGTATGTTGATATTTGTACAAATGTCAATGTTATCACAAGGATTTTTTTGATGTAGATTTTATCTCAGTTCTCAAGTAAAGAAACTAAAGGTAAAGTAACTCACCCAACGTCACACAGCAAGCAAATGGGAAAACTTGAGATTTGAACCTGGGTAGGTCTGACTCCACACCACCAGGGACTGAGGGTGTGTCCGTGAGTGGAGTCCCTCGCCACCTGCTGGCCAGCACGGGCGGCATCGACAATAAGGCAGGGTCTGCACTGGGCTGAACCTTCCCTGCAGCCCCTGCTGGTCACCTGCTCATCTCCACCCAAGCTCAGACTCCACCAAAGAAGGACAACACGGACTCATGTAAGGGACCTCGTGATTAGAATAGGACAGTGACAAATGACACCTTTTTCAAAAGAAGCAGTTCCCATTCAAAGGAAGCACTGGGTATTTAGAGAGAACATGGTGAAGAACATTCAAGGAAAGACAAAAGGAAAGAGATAAACCATAGACAGCTTTTTAAAAGCTGATTCAAAACCGGCAGAGGAACAAGAAATAATGGCAACAGGGACTTCGCTATCTGGACACCTGCCAAGGCTCTTCTGTTGCCAGAATGGGGTATCTGATGATTTATTGATTTTTTTTTTCTTAATGACAATTTGATTTCTCAAAAGCTAGAAGAAACAATTAGCGGAATTGCTGCTAATATGTTTCTGGCCAATAAGGAAGCTTGCAAGAGGCAGAACTAAGGGGAAATGTGTTTCTCTGATGCTGCGTCCCATCCTGCTGAGGCCTTGGCCTTTAGACAGGGGGTTGGGTTGGGGTGGATGTAGCAAAGGTACATTTGGGGATTGGAGCACTTTTCTGGGAAGCATGTGCTGCAGAAGCTATCAGGTAATCCATGGTGGCCCTGAAGACAGGAGCCTTAGTAGGGAGTGGGGAATACTAAATAGGAAGCAAGAGATTGGCCAAAACACTCTTTTTTCTTTTTTGAGACAGAGTCTCACTCTGTTGCCTGGGCTAGAGTGCCGTGGCACCAGCCTAGCTCACAGCAACCTCAAACTCCTGGGCTCAAGCAACCCTTCTGCCTCAGCCTCCCGAGTAGCTGGGACTACAGGCATGTGCCACCATGCCCGGCTAATTTTTTCTATATATTTTTAGCTGGCCAATTAATTTCTTTCTATTTTTAGTAGAGATGGGGTCTTGGGTCTTGCTCTTGCTCAGGCTGGTTTCGAACTCCTGAGCCCAAACGATCCACCCGCCTCGGCCTCCCAGAGTGCTAGGAATACAGGCATGAGCCATTGCACCTGGCCTGGCCAAAACACTCTTAACCTATTTCATATATGATAATACTAATCCTGGATGCTATGGTCTGAATGTTTGTGTCCCTCCAAAATTCATATGTTGAAATCCTTACCCCCAAGGTGATGGTATTAAGAAGTGGGGCCTATGGGAGGTGACGAGGTCATGAATGAGCAACCCAATTAAAAAATGGGCAAAGGGCTTGAATAGACATTTTTCCAGAAGTCACAGAGATATCCAACAGGTATATAAAAAGGTGCTCAACATCACCTATCATCAGGGAAATGCAAGTCAAAACTGCAATGAGATGTCACTTCACACCTGTTAGAATAGCTATTATCAAAAAGTCAAGAGATAGGAAGTGTCGGGGAAGGCGTAGAGAAAAGGGAACCCTCATACACTGTTGATGGGAATGTCTATTGGTGCAGCCATTGTGGAAAACAGCACAGAGGTTCCTCAAAAAATTACAAATAAAACTACCACATGATCCAGCAATCCCTCGTGGGTATATATCCAAAAGAAATGAAATCAGTATGTTGAAGAGATATCTGCACGTCCATGTTCATTGTGTCATTGTGGCATTATTCACAATAGCCAAGATATGGAATCAACCTAAGTGTCTATTAATAGATGAATGGGTTTTAAAAATGTGAGATACATGCACGCGCGCACACACACACACACACACACACATTCACACACACACATACACAAAAGGAATATTATTGAGCCTTAAAAAAGGAGATCCTGCCATCTGTGGCAAAATGGATAAAACTGGTGCACATCATACTAAGTGAAATGAGCCAGACATAGAAAGAAAAATACTGTATAACTCCACTTACATGTGGAATCTTGAACAAAAGTTGAATAAATAGAAACAGTGAGTAAAATCGTGGTTATCCGAGGGAGAAAATGAGAAGTAGGTCAAAGGGTGCACGTAGGATGAGTGTCTAGAGATCTAATGTACAGCATGAGGACTGTAGTTAATATTGTATTATATAATGAAAAATTGCTAAGAGAGTAGATTTTTAGTGCTCTTACTGTACACACATGAAGGTGACTACGGAAAGGGATGGATATGCAAATTTGTTTGACGGTGGTCATTTCGCTGTGTATATGTATATCAAGATATCATGTTGTACATCTCAAATATATACAACAGAAAATGTAAAAATAAATAAATAAAATTTCTACTGGCTCACAAAAATAAATAAGTAAATAAATAAAAAGGCCTGAGTGAGATCCCTCATCCCTTCAACCATGTGAGATTGGAGTATCCCAACCTCCAGAACTGTGAGAAATAAATTGTTGTTTATAAGCCGCCCAGTTTATGATATTCTGCTATAGCAGCCCAAAGGGACTAAGATAATAGGAAAGAGGAGCAAACCTCTCATGCTCTTCGTATCTCAGTATACCTTCCCTGCTGCTCTACCAAAAAGACCCTGTTGCCTGGACCCAGAATTTCAGCTGTGCTGCTGGAACCACAGTTTAGGTGTGTCATGGCCTGTCTTAACAATCGTGGGCAGTTCGGGAAACTGCCATTTATTTCCACAAGATGATTCCTTCTGAGTTCCAATTAGCCAACTTTCAACTACATCTTTGGAATGCAATCAACTTTTAAATTGGAAACCGCCCATGGCTGCTTACTAGATGTCTGTGTGCCAAGGCATATAATCCTATTTAGAATGCACTTGAAGAAATCACTCAGCAAAAATTTGAAATTCATGTATATTAAAGAAAATAATCTTCATTAAAGTTTTAGGGTACAGGAAAGACATATTGGCAGGAGCTGGTATTTCTGGATTAGTAGTTAAAGGAGACTAACTCAATGCAAAATAATGCCGAAAGGCCACTTACACTTTTAAAATATTGTGTGGTGTGTCAATTTTAGTTAAGAGTTTCCTTATGTAGCTGTGGGACTGAATTTAGTTCTGCGCCTTTGGAAAATCCTCAATTTCTTTTCTTCATAAGCTTAACATACATTAATCTCTCCCCCCCGCATTGGCTCACATTCCTGTATGTTTGTCTCAGACTTTCCCATAGCTGTGGTTGTCAAAATTATGTGTAGTGGTTTAAAAAAAATTCATAAGGAAATGTATAACGTTAAATGTTATGTTTTATCACATTTACGTGCTGGTTTCCAAGCATTATATTAAAGAAACAAAAAGACCTATTAATTTATATTAATATAAATTATTAATATATTATATTAATTAATATATTATATTTATTATAGTAAGGAAACAAAAAGATCTATTTCTAAATCAATTTTTATCATACATCTTTTATTATAAGCATTTGTATTCTTTTTCATCTGAAATCTACTAATAATGTATCAATTAAATTTGAGATCTATACTTTTTTTTAGTATTGTCATTTTGGGGGGGAAATTTAAAATTGTACTAGTATTATCTCATTTAATATCCATAGCAGCTCATTTTACAAAGAAGGAAAGGAAGTTTAGATTATGTAACTTGCCCAAGGTCACACAGCAAATAGATACAAAGGTTTGCCAGAATCAAGAAACTTTGCTCCTTGCCACCATGTTAATATATCATGACAATTTTATATCTTTTTCTTTATTATTGTGGAGAATTGCATTAAGAGATGCCCTAATATGGAACAATCATTGAATTCCCCCTATACACACTTCGTAATCATCATAGATAGTGGCTATATACAACTTGCTAATATTTTATTTCAAATTTTTGCATCCTATTTATAAGTGAGTTTTCTTTTTTGAAATGCACTCATTTAGTTTGGGTTTCAGAGATAGGTTAGCCTCACAAGAATGATTTCGGAAGTTTTCTTATTTTCTGTGCTCTGCAATATTGAAATTATCTGCTACTTAAAGAATCTTTGGAACTAGCCCAAACAACTTTCTGAGCCTGGTACATTTTTCCTTTTATTGTCAAATGTTTTTTTATAAGTCCTATCAAATTGTCCATCCTTTTAAAACACAATTTAGGTGATTTTCCTTAAAAAGCTGGACATCTTATCCAGATTTTGAAGTTGGCTACATAAAGGTGCTCCTATTTTTTATCTAATTTTTAAGTAGCCTTCATATTTGTGATTATGTTCTTTTCATTTCTAATTTATTTGTGTGATCTCTTTCTTCTTATCAGATTTGCCAGAGGTTTGTCTGTTTCGTTGCTCTTTCAAAGAGTCAGATTTATTATTATTTCTTTATTATTCAAATGCACTTGGCTTTGGTTTTCTAATTCATTTATTTCTCCTTTACTTTCAATATATTGTTCCTCCTTTCTTTATTTCAATAGATTTAGGAGGTAGAAGTGCAGTTTTGTTGCATGGCTACGTTGTATAGTGGTGAAGTCTGTGCTACTGGTGTACCCATTTCTCCAATGGTGTACACTGTACCCAACAGGTGATTTTTCATCCCTTGCACTGCTCACACTCTCCCCGTTCCTGAGTCCCCAGTGTCCAGTGCACCACTCTGGTTGACCATGAGTAGCCATAGCTTAGCTCCTACTTATAAGAGAGAATATTTGGTATTTTGTTTTCCATTCCTGGGTTATTGCACTTAGGATAACGGCCTCCAGTTCCATCCAAGTTGCTGCAAAAGATATTATTTCATTTTGATTTTGTTGTTTCCAAACAAGTAAGAATATCGTACTCCCAAACTTTTCCACTTAGATAACATTGCCCCTCATTCTTTTTGAAGTATATTTGGTCTTTTTTCTAAAATTCTCTCAGAAGACAGGGCTACATAGACTGAAAGGTGTTTTAAAATATCTTATAAAAACTGCTTCAAAACACAGTGTCAGCATAGTGAGGGGCTGAGGCTGGTGCTGTGGTGGTCTCTGCGAGAACTCCCTGACCCAAAGCCTGTCCTGTGCCAGGGACACGCCTAACACCTTCCTCCTACAGGCACCTCCTTGGATCAAGTTATCCTCAGAAACCGATTATTTAAATTTTCCACTTGTATAGAGAAAGGTCTAACCCAATAGAATGACACAACTAGCTTTCAGCTGTTTTTTTTTTTAGCTTAACTTCCAGATGCTCTTGTCCATTTTCTTCCTTCTTTTTCCTGTCCATTGTCTCCATATCAGTTTTTGCACACTTTTATTGTAGTACATAATGACCTTGCATTACAGTTTTGCACATTATTGTTATAGCATTTAATGACCATGCATTACAGATTTTTTGTTTAAATAGTGTTTTGGTGTCTGACCTTCCTCCTCTAGCCAGAATGTAAGCTCCTTAAATGCAGAGATCATATCTTACTCATTTTTGGAGCACAGAGCTTCCTTCACAGTAAGTACTTAATAGATGTTAGTTAACTGAGAAAAATGAAAAAAAAAAAAGATAAGTGATTCTCCAGGGAGAGGTAACATTAATTCATTAGTTCCTATTAATTGCATTAAAGGTGTTTTTTTTTTTCCAGAGAAGCTAGAAGACACCAGGGTTCTAAGGGATAAGACTGAAATAACATTAGATTGCATTCTGAGGAGAGAAGAGGATTATTTGGACAACCAGATGCTAAGCAGGAAGGCCAAGTCCAGACAGGACCTGGCCGTGGTCACCTTCAGCTACTACAGCACAGCACGAGAGCTGGGCGGGCTGGCAGGCTGTGGGGAGCTTGGCTGGAAGGAGGATTCTGAAATGCAAAATAAGAAGGCAACCAAGGGAGACCTTGTCAGCCTCACAATTTTATCTCGATGTGATCCAGTTCTGCCTGAAGTCTTTCTTTTTTCTTTGCCAAGTTTTGTCTCCAAGTGTGGTTGGTTAGAAAACCACAGAAGATGAGGACAGCTGGTGTCTGGGCTTGCATGTGCTCAAATAAAGTGACTGGAGATGGGAGGCAAGATGCCAGGACAGATGGCTCGACCCTTGAATGACCACGAGGAGGTGGGCTTGGGCTGCCCTCCACCGGGCAAGTTTACATGTTTGTCACGATGAGGAAAAGGTGGGAGAACAGTGTCACGGAGAATGCTTAGTGCAGATTGAAAGCAGGACTATAATGATGTCACATAAAACTGAATGCCGATGCCTGCTTACCCCAGAGGCAAGAAAATGCTGGACTTGGAATGTGCTCTGGCACAGATATTCTTCCACTGTTTTATTGTGAATTTTGAAGTCCTCAGGTCAGATACATGTACGGTCATGTAGGTTGGGGGGTGAAGGCTGCACGTTAGGGCATACTGAAAATTTCTGACTATCTTCAAATGGGGCAGAGAACACACCCAGCCTCTGGGTGCCCTCTCCGTGCATTCCTGGTCTGTCGAATTCTACTACGGAGGCTGATGGAGATAGAAGCCGCATTCTGTTGAATTTCAACCTGTGGAATCCCAATGAGACATGGCTGGCCTTTTGGAGAAATGGGGTGGGGAGAAGTAGGGGACTCTGGGGACACAAAGTGAAAGCCCTAGATTCCAATACGCTGGGCGGGCACAGCGGTTTAACCAGTAGGTGATGCCACGTCGTGGTGGAAGTCACTGCACCACCATCTTTTTGGCAGTCCGGTGGCTGCACCCTCATTTTAGACATTGATGAAATGGAGTTGGGTTATTCGGCCACTGATTCAAAGTTACAAACAGTGTGTGGTTGCATAGCACGTCTTTCTGTGGAGAATTTTTGAGCCTAAACTTTTAGTTCTTGCAGCAAAGAAATGGTTTGGAAAGTAGCCCCCAGGTTCCAGGTTTTATAGCCTTGGGAGGAAAGCACACAGAGCCACGTGCTTTGTTCCTTGATTGAAACAGAAAGCCACTCCCATGCCGAAAAAGCAGTGTGTGCTTCGCTGAGGACAGAGCGCCACCGCAGTCCCCAGCCTGAGTTATGTCACTCTTTGCAACCTGCTATGGGGCTTAACTGCAGATTGCTTCCTGGATAGAATGCCATCAGAAGGCTAGCACGAAACCTCCTGTATAAACTCGTTCTCCTGAAAGATCGTGCGGCACTCATTTAATAAAAGCAGACTTCAGCAGCTCAAAGCTGTATCAATCTGGTGTTAGCTCCTTTGGAAAATTATTTCCACTTTTATTAAATGTATGCTCTTCTTCCTCTTGAGCAAAGAAAGTACCTTGAAGGGTGGCCAGAACATCCGAGACTATAGCATATAACAATGTGACAGCAGGACCTGGACCTGTCAGCAAATGCCACTCAGCCACATTGGTAGGTCAAGGGTGATTTACCTCTCGGATTTTTAGTTATTAGGCTCTCATAAATAAACATTTGGGATCTTTCACCATTGGGAGATTACTCCTAAATTTGACTGGACAGATAAAGCAGCTGGGTCTGACACCAAATGCTTGAGATTCAATGTACTATTAAAAAAAGTTATAAAGAAATTGATGCTGAATGGATTATTACTAGGGGTTATAATGCTGGAAAAGGTGACTACAAGCATAAGCTGTAGGGAAGAAATATATAGAGCTGATGCAGCGATCAGATGCTCACTATATCAAAAGGCACACGTACCATCTTAAGGACCTCAAGCTTCAGTTTTTCAGTTGACTCCCCTCTGTCTGGGTAGAAAACACACATGCACATAGTTGAGGCAGAATAAATGTTACTTCATCTCACTTAACATATTATAGCATTCAAGTGAGATATGGCCTCTTATAAACAGACATAATAGAAAAGAGTAAGTAGCGGGATCTCTGTAAGTTGTCCATGAGATAATACCTTATGAATTTATCTGCTCTGACTCAGCTGAAGGTGGACAGAAAAGTCAGAATGGGGTAAATCAGTAGTTCTCAAATGTTAGGCCATCATAATCCCCTGGGTGGGGACATTCGTGAAAACACAGATTGCAGGGCCCTCCTCCAGTGTTTTTGACCCAGAATTTTTAATTCAGACTTTTCTGGTTCTGACTTTTCGGCTTAGAGAGAAGTTTGTCTCTAGCTGTCTAACCCTGCAGAATGTTGCGCTTTCTCTACGGACGTCCCCAGGGCGTCACCACGAGGGGCTCTGGGAGGATGAGCCTGGGACCCTGCAGACAGGGCAGAGGAACAGAAGCTGGAAGAGGGGGACAGATTCAGGAGAAGGAACTTTCCAGAGCTGAAAAAGCAACCCATGTCAACTCTATGGTATTTATTTGATCTATTTGGAACCATCCCCTGAATTCCTAGGGTGCTGCTTGTGAGATTGTATGCTTTCTTTTCTGTATTTTTTTGTGCATAATTTTCCCAGACATTTCAGATTAAGTACACATTTCTAAAACAAAATAGTTTTCCTCTTTTGCTAGATGGGCATATATCTATTGAATTTCTGCTGCTGGTTGTTGGGTAAGACTTCAGATTGTTGATCTCTTTTTGGCTGGACTCACTGGCGCCCCCTTTACCAGCATGTGCTGTGGAAGGTTCTCTTACCTGGAGCAGGTGGTGTCACCCGCAGGGCCGCCATACTGCACAACTCCCGGCGCATCATTTGCTTTGCTGTGGAACTGTAGCTGGAATCATTTCCGTTATTCTCTGAAAATGAATCTAGTTATCACGATGACCTCTCCTATTCCCTCCCGTTTATTTTCTTTCTGTGGCTAAAACACCTTCAAGTCCACTCTGAGCCCCCAAATCCATTCCGATAGCAAACTGAAAAACTAAATTATAACGACAGTCTACAGAAAAAGTGGAAGAAAATAGCTCAAAGTGACTATCTCTAACCTAGGTCTCTGGTTTCACAGATGAGAAAAAAGAGGTCCATGTAAATGTCAATTAAATATCATTTAGTACTTATCCGTAGCATAATTTTAATAGCTGCATGGTTGTCCGTCCTATATAGATGTAATAACTTATTTAATGAATTCCATCTTATGGGAACTTAATATTTATTTCAAAATGTTTACTGTTAGGGGCAGTTCCCCAGTGTACTTTTCATTGCTATTTTTATGTGTGATGGACCAGAATTTCAATATTATGTCAGCAGCAATGGAACTTTAGAGTCTTACGTTTAAGGCCTCAGTAGGCAGTATCATATCATAGAAAGACATGCATACCGGTTATTTATAAATACTTTATATAACTACTCTTCAGTAAGTGTTCAGCATGAGCCAGGTCCTGTGCTAAGTGGACCATATGTAGTATCTCATGTAATCTGTAACTGTCTCAGGGCGTAGGTTGGATGGGTTATGCCAATTGACGAGATGAGGAAACTGATGTTGACAGAGGCTAGGAGGCCATCCCAGGTGCCCAGGGAATAAGAGGCAGAGTGAGGTGCCAACTCAAGTGCCCCTGACATTAGGGCCACTGTCATGCTGCCTCTTCTTCCTTTGAGGACAATAAAGCAGAGTCCCTAGCCAGAGAGAAATGGAAAGTTTGTGAAAATGAGAACTTGGTTGGAGGAGAAATTTGATAGAGTAATTTATTTTTTCATTTTATTTTCAAGAAAAATGGGTATTGTATTAATTACTAGTTTAAATGTTTTGAACTCACTTAAATCAATATGAAATGTTATTTATTAAAATGCTAATAATACATTATTTTTAAATTTAAACATCAAATCCCAAATTAAAGTTAAATAATTGCATTTTCCCTAGATGTGGATTTGCTGGGTCAAGGAAATATGTACAATTTTAATATTTTAAAATATTTACTTCCAAAATTTCCTTCAAATGTTTTCTAAAAATTACTTTCCCTCTATGCTTTCTTTCTGATATTCTTGCCATATTGGAAGTACTTATTTTTTTTAACATCCCTCGAAGTACCTCTTTTTGTAAAAAAATTCCTCAGAAGTAACTCTTTTTAAAAAAAAATGTTGCTAGGCTGGTGGCTCACGCCTGTAATCTCACCACTTTGGGAGGCCAAGGCAGGAGAACTACTTGAGGCCAGGAGTTTGAGACCAACCTGGGCAACACAGTGAAACCCCATCTCTACAAAAGATCTTTTTAAAATTAGCCAGGTGCAGTGGCACATGCCTGTAGTCCAGCTACTCAGGGGGCTGAGGCAGGAGGATCACTTGAGCCCAGGGCTTCAAGACTGCAGTGAGTACCTTCATACCACTGTACTCTAGCTTCGGCGACAGCACAAGACCTTGTCTTAAAAAAAAAAAAAAAATTAGCCAGCATGGTGGCTAACGCCTGTAATCCTAGAGCTCTGGGAGGCCGAGGCAGGAGGATCATTTGAGCTCAGGAGTTTGAGATTAGCCTGAGCAACAGTGAGACCCCGTCTCTACTAAAAATAGAAAGAAATGATCTGGACAACTAAAAACATATATAGAAAAAAATTAGCCGGGCATGGTGGCGTATGTCTGTAGTCCTAGCTACTCGGGAGGCTGAGGCAGGAGGATCACTTGAGCCCAGCAGTTTGAGGTTGCTGTGAGCTAGGCTGATGCCACGGCACTCTAGCTTAGGCAACAGAGCGAGACTCTGTCTCAAAATAAAAAAAAAAAATTTTTTTTCTTTTGTTTAATTCTGTGTGTATTTAATAATGGAAATTAATGTTTCCTTATTTTAATTTAAATTTCATTAATTATGAAGTTTACCTTTTTTGTTATATATATTTGAGTTTGTTTTTTTGTGAATTCTTTGTTCTTTGGCTTTGCTAAATTTACTTTTGGGGTGTTTTATGTATTTTTTCCTTATTGAGTTACAATAACTTTTTCTATATTGAAGGTATTTAATATATATTGCAATCTTCCCTGCCCAAGTTTATTGTTTGCCTTTTAAATTTGCTTACGGTGTTTTATCATATAGAAGGTTTATACATTTAGTAGTCTAATAATCTACTTTTCATGAATTCTGCTTTTGCATGCATACTTGATTCCCGGTAGCTCATCTGCTGATATCTTTCGCCTTCAGTGTGTGTTAATTTACATAATTGAGTTTGGGGGAACATTATCTCATTAAAATGACCTGTCACTTTTCCCTCTCAGGTTCCCGTGTCTGCCCTTCTCAATGAGGTATGCTTTGATTTTTTTTTCACAAATGTCCCAAACCACTATTGATCTCAGCATTATCTTCGAGTGGAGCAATGAACAATTACCATTCTGCTACAGCTTGCTGCCTTAAAGTCATTTTCAGATGGTAAAAACCCAGGGAAATTAGTTTAACAGGCTGGACCTCTTTTTGTGAAGATTAGAGGGAGTCTACACATCTTTTTCTGAAAGCTGATCTTGCCTGAGAGAAATGATAATGATTGAAATAAAAGGCCTCTCTCACGTCTCCTGTGGGCCCTCAGCGCATTTTAATCCTAATTAAGGAAGAAGTCCGAGGGAGCCTTTCCAGAAGGAGTCGATTATAACCGCAGCTCCATATGGGACACATTGAAGGTCGCCGCTGCGGCCTGGGAGCATTGCAGCGAGGCACACACACTCAAAACGTCTCTATCCTAAACATACATTGAAAAATCCTGTCTTCAACGCAGCAGTATGGGTGTCCTTTGGTGTTTTTAATACCAGGGGGACAAGTTTTTTACACCAGGAGGCCCCGTTTTTCCTTTAAGCCTTGGTTATGCATTTTTACGCATTGCTGCTGCATGAAACCTTCTGAGTTGCGCGCTCTGCTTGTGTCCCTGGTAGAGGGCATGTTAACAAGTCTTAGAGCTTTACTTTGAGGCAGTGGGGTTATTGTTGACTGGGGGAGTTAGAACACGGATATTAGTGTCTTCCAAGTGACAAATTGCTGAGATCTGGTACAGTACATAATGAAGGCAACAGGTGAAAGGTCACTGGAAATGGGCACCAACATTGTTATTAAAATCTGCCCCAGAACAGGTCAGAGGGCCCACCAGCGTTTACAACAGAAAGGTGACACCAGGTAGGAGTAGAGATCTTACTATTTCTAAACTGGTATACGGTTTTTGTGTTGCCTTGGCAGCACCATTACTTTAGTGGTTAATATATTTTTTCCTCCTCTTACCAGTCTGTCTAACTCACACAAAATTTTGCACCAATAATTACTAAACATAGTAAAGGCTGATGCAAAAGCAGACAGGAGAGAAAAAGCACATGTTACTGAAATCTGCAGATAATCTCACATTCCAAATTAGCTAATAATTTCCTATTTCTACCTCCATTCTGATTCAGCTCTTGAAAGCTGTGCTGTGATGTGTTAGACACCACTCTAGGGTGAACCCAGGTGAAGAGAGAGTGAGATAGCCAAAGTCCTGAACGTCTTGCTTCTGCCCCGGCCACTCAATGTGCCAGCAGGTTCAAAAGGGAGAAAGGTGTAAAGGACACCTTTGGGCAGTGGCCAGGATTGGGAGACCAGAGTGGTGCTGCCACCTCTTCTGCATCCTTGGGGGAAGATATATACAGGGGAATATTCTATTCTTCACTGAGTCTTTGGGTCTAAACCCACTGTAGCCTCCAGGTGAACTTGGCACCTGTGCACTTCATGGCTGGTTTGCTGCAATCAGGCAGGATCCAGTGGTGTGGATGGTGCCTTTTTCCCTAGGTCACCTCCTCCTCACTTACCATTATTGCATAGGAATGGTAATGCAAAACACTCTCAAGTTCAAGGTGATGTTCTAACTATACATTGGGACAGTCCCAAGGGATCTGGAGATGTACTCATATTGGGTTTACAGAGTCAAGGCTGGGGAAAATGGACAGAGCACCCCAAACCCAAAAATGGTTATGCCTGTGGCCTGGAATACTGTGTGATGCTGCCATCTTCCAGAAACATGAAAAGCTTGAGTTTATGAGACGAAATTCAGAAGCCTACGTCAATTAGTGGGGAAAAGTGGTGTTTTTGGAGATAGTTATGTTTGGTAAGGTGGGGATGGGATTTCCCAACCAGGTGTCAAACAGCTGAATTAACTACAGAAATTCTAGTCCAAAAAGAGGTTCAATCATTCAACAAATATTTATAATATAGTGCCAACTAGATGCTAGGCACTGTTCTAGGCGTGTGGAATATATTAGTGAACAAAGCTGACAAAGATTTCTGTTCTCATGAAGTTAAATTTGTGTGGGTACAATGCCATGGAAGAGTAAGTGGATTCTATAATATGGTAGAGGGCAATAAATGCTATTGGAAAAAGCAGAGCCAGATAAGGAAGTTCAGGAATGCTAGTGGGGGGCAGTTTGGAATATTAAATGGGCATTTAGGGTAGGTCTCATTGAGGAGTTAAGATTTGAATAATATCTTGAAATAGGTGCCAAGCTGAGGGGAAGCATTCCAGGCAGAGGGAACAGCCAATGCTAATGTCTTCAGGGGCACGGGGCTGGCGTGTTCAAGAAATAGCAAAGAGACCTGTGAGTTGAGGGAGTGAGAAGGACAGTGGTAGGAAGAGATGAGAGAGGTGTTGGGAACGAGGTAGTGGGTATTTTGTGTTTTACAAGGCATCATGAAGAGTTTTTGAAATGGGGACATACTGCAGAGATTTGAGCAGATACATTCTGGATGGCATGTTGAGGATAAATTCTGCAGTATGAGACTAGAAATGGGGGAGGAGTCAATTAGGAGGCTACTGTGATAATCCTGCAAGAGATTGTGGTGTTTCTCATCAGAGTGGTAGCAGGAGAGGTAGTGAGAAGTGATAGATCCATGATATATTTTTTAAAACAGAGCCAATATGAATTCATAATGGATCCAATTGAGTGTCAAAGAAGGGAAGAGTCAAGGACACTTCAAGAATGTTGTCCAGATCAACTGAAGAGTGGGATCCCTACCCGAGGGGTCAGGGAATGCTGTGCAGGTTTGAGAGGGAATGAAGATCAGAAGTTCAATATGGGATCTACTGAGTTTGAGACGACTATGAGATATCTGAGTGGACATACGACAGTTGCGTGTGCCAGTCTGGAGTTAGGAAGAGGAGTCTGGCCAGAAATGTAAATGTGAGAGCAGTCGGCATACAGATGGGATTTATAGCCATGAGCTGGAAGAAATCTCCAAGGGAATGAATGCAGACGGAGAAGAAAGGAGGACCAAAGACTGAGTCCTGGGTCATGGCAACATTAAAATTAAAGGATGAGAGGAAGAACCAGCAACGGAGACAGACAAGAGGCAACCAAAGATGGAGAAAGGAAAGGATGAGAATGGGATGTCCTGGAAGACAAGTGAAAAAAGTGTTTCAAGAATGAGTGATCAACTGTGTTAAATGCTGCTAATAGTCTACCTGACATGAGGATCGATAGCCAACTGATAAAAGAAGTTTTAGTGGAAACGTGGGTGGCAAAAGCATGATTGAAATGGATTCAAAGAGAACAGAGGAGAGGAATTGGGAGCAATGAGTATTGACACTTCTTCAACGGAGTTTTGCCACAAAGGGGAACAGAGCTATGGCAGGCAGCTGATGGGAAATGGTGAGTCAAGAGGAGATTTATGTTTTTATGTTTAGAAAAGGTATATCATGTTTGTTTTCTCATTAGATGATCCAGGAGAGAGAAAAAAAAAAATATGGTGAGAGTTATTGAAATGATTTTCTTGAATAGACCAGAGAGAATGAGATCTGGCAATTAAACCAAGGAATTGGCTCAGATAAGGAAGTAATGCATATTTCCTGCTGGGTTCAGCTTCTGGAAGCTGCCAGTGGAGATCAGAAAGAGGGGAGAGAATAAGATAGCGGTATTGGTCCCCTTGGCTCCCTTCTGCCAGGTCACGCTGGGCTGACTTCATGTCTCTACTGCAGGCCACGTTTCCTGTCGGGTGGCCTTTCTCACAGCTCTCACGACCCTGTCCCTACAGACCTAGGGTCACGCTCTCCTTTCTTCTGTTACCTTGTTGTTCCTTTGTTCGCCACCGTCCCTTGTAACCTCCCGAGATCCTGACCATTCCTTTGTAAATATCCTTTTATTAAACTCGGCTGTCCAGCTTGAATGTGGCCACGTGGTTCTTGGCAGGCACCTGAACCAAGCAGGGGTGTCTTGGTTATTTGGGGCTGTTATAAAAAGATAGCACAGACCAGGTAGCTTAAACAACAAACATTTATTTCTCACAATTCTGAAACCTGGAAGCCAGAGAACAGGGTGCCAGCATGGGCAGGTTCTGATTTACAGATGCTACCTGCTTCCTCTGTCTGCCCGTGGCAGAGAGAGACTGAGCTAGCTCTCCGCTCTCTTCTTAGAAGGGCACTAATCCCAACAGGAGGACTCCACCCTCATGACCTCATCTAAACCTCATTACTTCCCAAGACCCCACCTCCAAATACCATCTCAGTGGGGGTTAGGGTTTCAACATATGAGTTTTGGAGGGGGTGGACACAAACATTCAGTCCACACCAAGGGGGTATCCCCACTTTTGCATGAAGATCTGATTCCTCATTTAAATTGGAAGCTGGAACTGCAGTTATTCCAGGAGCAAATAAAGAAGGCAGCCTCTTAGGTGTTCACAGCGGCATGCTGCTGAGGTGACTCATCCCAGCCAAGCAGTCTTTCGCCATGGACTGTTTGAACTAGTGGCTTGAACCGCCTGCTGACTTGCTGATCTCCGCACTATTCTCAGGCCCAGTTTAACAAGCCCCATCGAGGATTCCGAGGCACTTCCAGGCTTGGCGCTTTGGGCTTTTCTTGACTTCCCAGACCTTTGTAGTGGCCATATTTAGAATCTAATTTTCAATATTGAAACTGTGTTCTTCTTTTAAATCTCAGGATTTTAAACAAGGGAAAAAACAAAAAAGGAAAAAACCAAGAGAGTTTTTTTTTATAGTAATGGAAGAGAACTATTTTTTTTTTAATGTAAAATGCTGGAAAGATAAAATGGTGCCATAAAAGTATAATAGTTACTCAGAAATTTCTTGGTGCCTGTGGGGCAGTAATTATTTCCATTCTAGGGAAGTAATGCGTATTTCATTCTTCACTCTTTGAGAAAAACTACTGTGGGTAAGATGTACATTTTCTTATTTCAGAGAAATGCAAGACTGTCAGAATAGACTCAGGGGGTCAGTCACACTCTTGATTATGGAGGAGAAGCTAAAGATAGGAGGTGAAGAGAACAAAAGATGCCTTAAAAGAGGTTGGCCACCCAAGGAAATTTTGTGAATATTTATAAAATATAGATATCACTGATCTGCATACTACATGAACTGTCATAGTACATGTCCCATTATAATGTTCACTTTATATAACTTGATAATGTCATTTTAAATTTGCAAGCCTGGTTAAAATGTTTCTCTGCATGTTCAGCCAGGAGGGGATAGAGCCTTTCATTCGGGAGTGAAGACTGGGTAATGCAGCCTGCGGGCATCCCAGGAAGACCCAACTCAAATGTAGGCTGAATCCTTTTCAATCCCCAGGTTTGGAAGTATCTGGGGATTCTGGAAGTGGGACTGGCGGTGCAGGTAGGCATGAGGGAGCAGAGAATGTGCCCTGAGGAGTTGGCATCCTTGGGGAGGAGTGTTGGAGGGGTCTGAAGCTCTAGGCTCTGCCCATGGACACTTTACTCCCACCAACAGTCTCTCCAGTTATATTTTTATGCAAGATCCTGAGTGGCCAGAACATTCCAGTTGCCTCCATTGGGCTTCCGGATGGCAGTGCATTGGTCACATTTGGGGATTCATAGTAGTGAGTGATGGTGTCAGTTTGTCTCCATAGGCAAAGCTGCGTACAAAGACGAGGAATGAATGACTCAGCCAATGAACTCATCCGTAGAAAGAGGATATATGATATATGGTGTTGCTTTAATATTATGCTGATTTATTAAACCATAACTGTCAGGTTTAGTCTCATTCTGTGTTCTCGGTTCTTGATGTACTCATGGCCAGAGAATGACCAGACATTCCAATGTAAGACAAGCATGAGGAGAAATGTATTGACGGGGAGCAAGATAGAGTTATAGAGCACGAGCAAGATAGAGGTTTACAGAGCAAGATACATACGCCTTCTATGATGACCACACCCCTAGTCATAGCAGAAAAGAGATTTTGGTTATGGTCTGGGTCTTGTTTTATGGTGTCTGAATAGGGACCTACCCATGGTTCAAATGTCACCATGGAACCACCTTGATTGGACAGTTGGGAGTTGCATGACCTGAGTCTTACCATACATGTGGGTTGTTCTAGGTTACTTTCTGGACCCTATCGTACCTGTACTGCTTGGCCTATGGGCTAGAGAGTCCTCTGCATTCTTTTGCAATTGGCATGCTAAGTTCCGATTGGCAGATTCGTAGGGTATTCCTTCCTACCCCAGGTATGGCAGTCGCTTGGGACAGGATTAAGGTGGGGCAAGACCAAGATCTGGTCTTAGGGCCCACCTTTATCCTTCCCAGGTGGAGCATTGCACCAAGACAAGGCACCCACTTTTGTCCCTAGGGGACCCAGAATCCCTCTCCATCTACCTAATATAACAACTCCTAATATAACAACTCCCTCTTGAAACAGTATATAAATAGCATATTATGTCTTTTAAAATGTCCAGATTCCCTTACTGGATTATGAGTTTCTTTAGAGGAGGGTCTGTCTGACTCATTTTTGTTTCCTCCAGAGCATTAGCATATAGAAGTTATTCAACAAATGTATGCTTGGTGGTGATTAGTTTAATAATATCCCTATAACTTGATAGATTAGTAAACTATTTGAAATGAGGGGCTGGAAAGGAAGTTCCCTGGTTCAAAATGATTATGATGATAAATATTAGTCATTTTTTGAGGGGGAATGTACTAGACAATTTTGAGCATCTGGCAGAACACAAATAACAGATCTATAAAATGTCAGAATGAGTCAAAGGAAGATGCCTGAGGAGTAATTTTGCTCAAGAGGTGAAATCATAGACCTGGATGAATTTTCGAGAGAAAGAAAGGAAGAGAGGGAGGAACAAAGAACAAAATCACACAAACTTAGGATAGAAATTGTGGAGTGAATCTGCAATGCTGGAAAGAAAAGTTATTGTTACTTACAAAAGCGTGATCCCTTGTTTAGGTAAAACATCAGAGATAAAATCAGGTTAAATGGGTTTTTCATTATAATTATGCTTTAAATTTTAGAATTCATCAGTATGTACATATATCCATGTACATACAGATCTATATAATTTATATTATAAATATATTATTTATATTATAAAAATAATGGAGAGCTAAACTTGTGTTCAGATGCAACCCTAAAATAATTCATTTGCCTTGGAGAGGTCAGAATTCTGTCCATTATCCCCTTAGATAAAAACTGAAAAGTATTAATTACTCTTTCTTTCTCAGATTCACTTTGGTCCCAAAGAATATGTATTTTCAGTTTTATTTCAAAAGAATATCCATATATAGCTTAAATTTCTGCTTCTCTATCTTTCTCAACATTTGTATTTCCATGGTGGACGTTTCTACAGAGTCCATTTTTATGTCTGTGTGACCAGAGGAACTCTTTTGGTCAAGTTCAATAACATCCTCACTGTAATTTTAGGAGGAAATTACAGGGAACAATTGAGGTCCATCACTTCTTGCAGGGGAAATATTAACACTCTCACCTCTTGCTCCCAATATTAGGTTCTGGGCAGGAGTGAGTTACTCATTTTCTGAAGGAGCATTAAGTCTTCTAGACTCCTGTCGTCACCTGGTAAATTACCTCTTCCATTGCTCAGAGAGTGCCTCAGAATTCTCAAGGAACAAATGCTTCAAAAGTAGAAAAATACTAAGAAACATCATTATATAAATGGTTTTCTTCAAAATGTATTTTAAATACAGCTTACTATATGTATGTGCATATATATAGGTATGTATGAATGTATGCATGCATATATATTTATATAAAGGGATATTTGAGATTTTGGTTGAACATTTGTATTAATACAGGTTTTCCTGCTGTAATAGAAATCCAAAATGATAGTGGCTTCAACTAAATCAGAGTTTCTCAATCACAGCACTGTTGACATTTGGACCAGATGATTCTTGGTAGTGGGGCTGTCCTGTGGGTAGGATGTTTAGCAGCATTCCTGGTCTGTACCCACAGATACCAGTAGTAACCACATCTTCCAGTTGTGACAACTGAAAATGTCTCCTGACTTTGCCAAATGCCCCCTGGTGGGGGAGGCAAAATTGTCCCCCATTGAGGACTACTGAGCTAGACAGAAATTCATGTGTTCCTCGTGGAAAGTCCTAGCTGGCATGGTGGCTCTCCTGCAGTAGCAACCCAGACTCCTCCTTGCTTTGCAATCTGTAGAATCTTCCCTCATCACCTGGACCCAGACATCTTACTTAAGAATCTCAATTCTAGTAGGGTACAGACAATAGTGTGCTGGTAAATGGACTCTGAAAAATAGAAAGACCAAGATTAAAATTTTTATTTTAAAAGTCCTAATTTGTAGAGTTTGCGGATTTCCATGTTGTTAAGTACTCCTACCCTGGCTGATATGAAACTACGAACAGTTGAACTGGCTTACAAAATTTCTGAATGTTCGCCATTCATCTCTTGCAAAACAGTATAAGTGGGCCACTACATATTACTGACAGGAGAAAGGGAAGGCAAAGGTACAACCTGCTGAAGGACAAAATGACATTTCACTTCTCTTTACCCCCACTGGCCAGAACTTAGTCACATGTTCACCTTAGCTGCAAGGGAAGCTGAAATGCAGTGTTTATTCTAAACAGTCACATATCCAGCCAAAGAAATCAGGAGACTCTATAATGGGGTAGAGAGGGGAAGAGAGAAAGAGACAGACAGAGAGGGAGAGAGAGAGAGAGTTTAGTGCTTAAAAATCATCAGTCTCTGCCATAGTTTCATTTTTAAAATAACCAGAAACATGAATGAATTTTATCTAAGAGGATATTAGAAATATAAACATTTAGGATGTAATAAATAAGGAAAGATAAATCACAGACTCCTTTCAATAATCAAAAATTCCCCATGCAGGTAACACCAGAAGATGTTGGGCGATTGTTCTTGCAATTTCTTAAATTGAAGGTAAATTCAATTTAAGTTCATCCTTTGGACTCACTAGAAACAAATATCAGAGAATTTTGGAATTTGAAGAGGTTTAATAATGATAGTGATAATAATTATAATAGATAACACATAAAATATTATGTGTCAGTCACTGTCTAAATATTTTACATATTTTTATATTCCTTTAATTTTGACCACAACACTGCAGTAGGCACTATTATTATCCTTATTTTTAGATAAGGAAATTGAGGCACAGATAGGTTAAGGAACTTACTCAAGGACACACAGCAAGTTAGAAGTGGAGCCAGGATTCTTAGAGATCATCTTTTTCAATTCTCTCTGTGCATTCATCCCCATTTCCTTCTGTGTCTCCCCCATTTGAAAGAGTTGGAGGGGTAAAATTGACATTTCCCAGATGGCTTTGCAGCTCAGGTTCTGGGTGGACCCCGACTTCAATTACCATGGTCAGGGATGTGAAGTTTCAGCAGCAGCAGGGTTAGCAGTAGGAGGCGCAATTTCCTGACCACATTTATGGTGGTGTGACCTTAAAACCAAAAATCCAGTGGCAGCAATTCCAGAGCTTTCAGACTTTTGTAAGAGTGACAATTTCTGTATCAATCCCATTTTGCTTTAAATTCCTAGAATAGTTTTTTTTTTCCTGCACTAGGCTTTACAGATGACAAAATTGAGACTGAAATGGGATAAATGTAACTGTTCCAAGGTCATAAAAAGCCAGGTCGAGAATGAAATTGTTTCAGCCTGGCAAGGGTTTCAATGGGATAGTAGAAAGTTGGTTTTGAGTTTTAGACTTAAGTTTGTCACCTATTGGTTTTAGAAACTTGGTGGGTTTTTAATTTTTTTCTCATTTGTAAGATGGACCTAATAACCTTTCCTTTTTAGGATTGTTGTGAAGATGGAATGGTTTATGAGGCAGTTGGCTTGGTGCTCATGGCAGATCCAAAATAATAGTCACTTAAAAAGATGAAAGTTTATTTCTTTGTAATGCATCAGTCCCGATATGCAGTTCAGGTTTGGTATGGTGGGTCCACCTTCCTCAGAGTCCAGAGCCTTACCTTGCTACTTGATAATTTTCAATGTTTAGCTTCCTCTTGCAGTCTAAGATGACTATTTTCACATCCCTGCTGGTGCGAACTGGGTAAAGGGGAAGTGGGTGGTGGGACTGTTCCTTTCAGGGCAAGACCTGAAAGTTGTACACATGGTTTCCACTCATGCCCCCTTGCCTATAAATTAGTCATATTGTCACACATTTGTTGCAAATGCAGTCTTAAAAACATAGCTTTCAGCTGAGCAGTTATGATCTTAGCTAAAAATATTTATTCTATTATTAATACTATATAAGGGGGATATCCTGAATGTTAGAGACAAGTAAAGTCTCTGCCACAGATGGAATAACATAGGCAAAGCACTTGGTACACGAGCAATGGTAATACACATTAATACTGGCATCCTCCATTTTATTGGCTTATGGCCTTTTATCTCCTAGACACAAAATTATTTTGGATTTTGGTTGAAAAGGCAATACTTTAGAATTGGGTTACCTGAAAATTTTAGGAAGTAATATTATCTGTCTCTGAATCAAGCTTCGATGTGAAATAGATCCTGAACCGAATGCCAAGAGAAAATACCTCTGTGTTTATAAAAGGAATTTTTGTTCCTACACTCCCTTGTAGAAAAACAGTAAATAATGACATTTGGGAACCCTATCACTCCAAGCTTTATGGCAATTTCAGGTAGTATGTTTACTACTGCAAAAGAACATGTGAGTTCTTAATGCTGCTGGTGACTATAAAAATCTTCTAATCATTCCTTGCAAGCAATGAATTGTACAGTTAGCGGTAGGTTTGAAAAGGAGAACATGGTCAATATGGTGGAGTGGCCTGTTTATCTAAGAGGATCTTTTAAAAATCCCACAATTTTAAATTTACTAGGTAAGAAGAGGTAAACCATGGGATTTGGAACGAGGTGGCCCTTGGAAAAGTTGAGTAGTGAACAAGCTGTTCTTAACTTTTGCCCACATTCCTTTTTAGGTTTCTTCTTTCTGTCTTTGGTGGCCAGCCCCATAAAGGCTCTGCTCCTCTGAGTGCATCTCAACTTACTCTCTTGCTGGCAAAGAGCTGAGTATCTATTATTACTCCCACTTTGCAGATGAAGAAACCCCTTATCCCAAAGAAATAAAACCTAAATGCCTGGGACAAGGGTACCGGAGAGAGATTTGGGAGAGATGGTATGAGTCTGTATCCATAATTTATACCATGTTGGCAGCTGATTCCCCAGACACAGAGGCAGGCATTGGTTAGATTTGTTGGAAACTAAGCATTTCCATTTTTCCCAAAATTGGCACATGATTATAAGGGTAAGTGAGAAGGCAAGGGTGACTTGGTCCTGAGACTATTAAAATTACTGTGACTATTAAAATATTTCATAAAGTTTGGAGTGGGCTTTGGGTTATAATTATTAATACTGTTATTGTTGATGGGCACGGAAAGAAGATCTGTACCTCTCTGAGAGTTTTTTATTTGCATCATTGCATACACCACATGGAGCTCTTTGAAGTGGCTCTGTCTGGAGAAATGGTGCATGTTACAAAAGAAGATATTTAAATATGTTTCTGATTCCTATATGGCTTAGCTTCTTTTAAGTGGGCTCTTGTTTTCCAACACTTGAAGCAATATTTGAAGAACTAACAGTTTACAGAAGATAACATTTCTGAAGGATTTTGGAATCCCTCAGCTGCATCTTTGGCCACACAAGTCATTTGGATTTTTTGCTTTAAATTCCACATATTTTATTTAAAAATGCATTTTAGAAACTGAATGAAAGTGTTGGTAAATATTAAAAAGCATGAAATCTCTGTTTACTTGATACATAGGAGATATATCTTTTTGCCCCATCTTCTAGCTCTAGCAGTTCAACTATTCTCTCAGGGCAAGTAGTGATAGAGAAGATGTATCAATGAAAGAAAAGCTCAAGATGTTTCCAAATTGTGCAAAAGTTGGAAAAATGTGATTGTAAGAAAAAAATAAATCACCTAACAGTGGAGCTTGGAACTTTCTTACATTAAGTTGGCCATCAGATTTGGTTTTGTAGCTTGCAAGACTTAAAAAGAAGCTAAAATTAGTAGTTCAAATTTAAAAATAAATAAGGATGACCACTTTTGCCACTTTTATTTAAAATATAGTACTGGAAGTCATAGAGCAATTAGCCAAGAGAAATAAAAAAAAAGAGGTTAAATTGTCTCTTTGCAGATGACATGCTCTTACATAAATATCATATGACCCTAAAGACTATACCAAAAAATTCTTAGAACTAATAAACAAATTTAGTTAAGCTGCAGAATATAAAATCAACATACAAAAACCAGTAGCATTTCTATACACTAAAACAATGAACTATCAAAAAAAGAAATCAAGAAAACACTCCCATTTATAATAGCTACAAAAATAAAATAAAATACTTAGGAATAAATTTAACCAAGGAGGTGAAAGTCCTTTATAGTGAAAACTATAAAATATTGACAAAAGAAATAGAAAAAGACACAATAAATGAAAAGATATCCCATGTTCATGGAATTGAAGAATTAATATTGTTAAAATGTCCATACTATCCAAAGTGATCTACAGATTTAATGCAATACTTACCAAAATGCCAATGACATTTTTTATAAAAATAGAAGAAAATTATCCTAAAACTTTTGTGGAATCATAAAAGACCCTAAATAGCCAAAGTAATCTTGAGCAAAATGAACAAAGCTAGAGGCATCACACTATCTGACTTCAAAATCTACTACAAAGCTATAGTAATCAAAACAACATCGTACTAGCATAAAAAATAAGACACATAGATGAATGGAAGAGCACTAGAAATAAATCCAGAGCCCAGAAATAAGTCCACACACTTATGGTCAATTGATTTTTGACAAAGGTACCAAGAACAAACATGGGAAAATAGAGTCTCTTAAATAAATGGTGTCGGGAAAACTGGATATCTACATGTAGAAAAATGAAATTATAGCATTATCTCACACCATGACAAAAATCAATTCAAAATGAATTGAAGAATTAAATGTAAGATCTGAAACTATTAATATAAAACTATTAGAAGAAAACATAGAAGGAAAGCTCCATGACATTGGTCTGGTCAATGATTTTTTTTTTATATGACCCCAAAAGCACAGGCAACAAAAGCAAAAATAGACAAGTGGAATTACGTCAAACTAAAATCTCTGTACAACAAAGGAAACAATCAACCAAATGAAAAAACAATCTATGAAATGGGAGAAAATATCCACAAATGGGACATCTGATACAGGGTTAATATCCAAAATGTATAAGGAACTCGAATAACTCAATAGCAAGAAAACAAATAACTCAGTTAAAAAGTGGACAAAGGACTTGAATAGGCACTTCTCAAAAGAAAACATACAAATGGCTAACAGGTATATGAAAGAATGCTAAACATTATTAGTCATCAGGGGAATGCAAATTAAAACCACAAGATACCACCTCATACCTGTTAGAATGGCTATTTGATAAAGATGAAAAATAACAAGTATTGTCAAGGATGTGGATAAAAGGGAGCCCTTGCACACCACTGGTGGGAATATAAATTTGTATCAGCATTATGGAAAAGGGTATGGCGGTTCCTCAAAAAATTAAAAATAGAACTGCCATGTGATCCAGCAATCCCATATCTGGATATTTACCCCAAAGACCTGACATCAATATGTCGAAGAGACATCTGCACTCCATGTTCATTGCAGCACTATTCACAATAGTCAAGATATGGAATCAACCTAAGTGTCCATCAATGGATGAATGAATAAAGAAAACGTGGTATATTAAAACAATGAAATACTATTCGGCCTTGAAAAAATAGAAAATCCTGTCATTTGAGACAACATAAATGAAACTGGAGGATTATATTAAATGAAATGAGCCAGACACAGGAAGACAAATACTTCATGACCTCACTTACATGTAGAATCTAAAAAGTTGAGCTCATAAAGCAGAGAGTAGAATGATAGTTACCAGGGGTTGAGCTCATAAAGGCAGAGAGTAGAATGATAGTTATCTCCCCAACCTCTGCACCACCCTACTTGCTAACAAGTAGTTTCTATCTTGCAAAAAGAGAAAAACTTGGATTTGGAATATGCTTTTGTTTTTGTGGACAAAAATTAATAGGCTCTTTGGCTATGGAACTATAAGTAATCCACTCTACTATTCTTAGGGATAATTGTAAAGTGACTTGAATGAAGATATTCTAGAATAAAATCCTAGAAGCTCTCTTTGTAATATGAATTCTTTGTGTTTCAGCCACAGTGCCATTCTTGCAGACCTTAATGCTTTGAGAAATATTGTTCTTCTTCTGCAAAGATTTAGTCTGTGTGCAGGGTGTCTGCAAAGTTTGGCTTGTTTTCTGGAGGTGGGTGTGTAAGCAGTCACCCACGTGGGGGCAAAGCTGAATGCAGGCAGGAGCTTTTCACCTCATGCTACAGGAAATACACTGAGAATCTCCTGCACAAACTTAACCTGGGTTTATGTTCCAGATTGTCCCCTGCAGCAAGAATTGTCCATCCCCAAACGTCAGTAGTGCCAAGGTTGAGAAACTCTGTAGTAGATGAATAAACCATGTCTAGACAAGCTATGTAATGTGTTCAAGGTCCCGAAGCCAGCACGTAGCTGAGCAGCACTCTGCACCTGGCGAGTCTGCATCAAGAGCCTTCCTCATCCAGTCTGTGAAATGGGCCCTGAGCACACCTGGGGCATGATAACATGCTCAAGTTGGGCCTTTTTGTTTACCTGTAAACTGAGTACTCTTGTTTAATTTTGCTCCACTAAAATTGAGTTCAGCTGTGGTGTAGAGCATAAAGAGCTTGTTCAATACAATTTTATTGAAGCATTGAAATTGGGCTCATTTTTACTGTGTTTCTGGCCGAGGACTGGGGTGTTCCTACAAGTGATTCTCAGATTAGCTCTGTTTAATAAAGGGAAGTGCATTGAACTGTAGAATGTCTTCAGTCACTGTGAAAGTGGCAGCAGCATATTACCCTAAGTGTCTGTCACTGTTTCTTCACATTTCCTTTTAACTCTCTGCCACTAATTTTTATTCCAGAGGTTTCTGTTGACACATGAATAATGCTTTTAAATGACTGAAATTACCTTGGAGGCGAGATTCAAATCTGATTATAGATTTGACAAGTTAGAAACATAAGCAGAAATGAATAGGTATACAGGATGATACCCTAAGGGAAAGAAAACTTAAGCAAATATGAGGAGCAACTGCTTATATTAATGATATGTGGTCATATTTTCTGATTAGAAATTCACTTTTGCAAAAATTTTTAATCTGAAAAGCAATTTGAGATGATTTATACAAATACTTTAAAGAGTTTATAAATATGGAAAGAGATTTCATGTATGTATCTTAAGATATTTCATCTAATTTATTGTCTTCTTAACCTGGCATTTCTCACCATCTCCTGTTCAGATTACCACCCCCCTGTAGCTTCTTAACGGGCTTCTTTGTGGCTAATGAAATAAATGCCCCATGCTGTTTTTATCCACATCATCACCATAACACTTTTTAAAATTTAAATCTAATCATGCCATTATCCTACTTAAAATTTTTCAACTGTGTCTACTACTTTCCAAAGAACCTGTGGAAACATGTAAGACCCTTCGTGTCTGGCTCCTGCCTGCCCTGCAAATTCCGCCTTCCCCTGTGGGCTGCCCAGGCTTGGCCCAAATGGAACACTGTGCGGTTTCTCTCACCAGCCAGACTTTTTGGTGCCTGGTTGCATCTGCATTTGAAAAAGCTTCATTGCAGCTTGTGTGCCCAACAGACTCACACACACACATATATATATATATATAGTTATTTATCATACATTTATCATTTCGTTGTGTTGAGAACATTCAAAAGTGTCTGCCAGCAGATAAATGAATGAAGAAAATGTACAGATACACAATGGAATACCATTCACTTTTTAGAGCATCAATAATGCTGCTTCTCTGAAGCTTTCCCCACTTACAGTTGTATGCGCCATTTGTGTTCTCATAGAAACCACTGCGTGCCTCCATCACAGCACTCAAATAGAACTACTTTGTGTCTTAATGATCTATTTACTCATCTGACTTTCCCACTAAATATTGGACTCCTGCTTGACAGGACCTTGTCATGTTCATGTTTGAATCTCCCACACAGTGTATACTTTCTGTTACATAGTACATGCTCAGCTAACATTTTTAGAGCAAGAGAATGAATAAGTGAAAACATGTTGAATATATAAAAATTACACTAAGGTCTAATGCAATCAATTTGATTAAATCAACCTAATTAATTAAGAGGTGCTCTTAATGAATTAAGAACTCTTCTTAATCAATTTAGTCTTTTTTGTTCAAGCATTCTGTAAAGGAGATTTACCTCAAAGTTTGGTTGTGGCACATTTAAATGTAATTGGAGTTATAAATTAAGCAGACAATTTCCCATGTTCATTTTTGAGAGTATTAAGGGAATATTTTAAAAGTGCATTCAAACTAAACTCAAATAGCATGACTTGAAGTACTGTATTACTTCAGAATTTCATGAGACAGCAAGAACATTTTCTTTTTTTTAGCAATCTGGTGGTGAATTGCCACTAGAACAATAATTTAAAATCCCACTTGCAAAAATGTCCTTTAAGCACCTGGAAAGAGGCTAGTTGCCATTGAATGATTTATTATTGTATGCATACGTTTAAAAGGGCTAAATTGAACTTCACTTCAGTCATGCTTACTAAAGGGAAAAAACAATAAGTTTCTTCCAGAAATATCCTCCTGGTCATTTTCTTTCTCATCTAATTAGTTATCTGTGAGAGTGCCGTTATTTGGTTATTACTCATCAGAAATAACTGCCCTGAGAAAACCTCATGTATTAAATTCCCAATTCCTTATGGGATGTTTGCTGTCTTATGTGCATCAAAGAAAAACGGAGAAGATAATTATCTGAGGAGGGACAGCTCTAGCCTGAGGTATTATTTTAAAACAAGACAAAATGTTGCAGTGTCCAGATACAAAATGGAGGCATTGAGAAATCAGGTAGACACCGAAAAACAGGAAAAATTTCACCAAACCAAATTCAGAGTAAAACAAGTCAGAATCACGGTGTGTTGAAAGTCATCTTGCTGTTAACAGAACATCACACATTCAGGACTCACCAGAAATGGGAACATCTAAGATCTGCTCTAAACTTTACCATTGATTTGTGACTATCATTTGTCAAATGAGAAGAAATAGTTGTTTGCTTACCCAGTAGTGTGAAGGCAGCATTTAAAGAAGCTATTTGAGCTTCCTCTAATAAGAAAGGCAGTACAAGCACCAAGTTATTTCTCTTTCACCCAGGGAATTTACTTAGAAGTAGTAGGAGGCTCTGGGTCCACTAACGAGATTGCCCCAGATAGAAGTAAACCAACACTGGCGAGCTAATGAGGGAGAGAACCGACCTCTGGGCGAAATTAACAAGGTACCTTGCCTTGACATCAAGTGATTTAAATTACAAGACTATTCTTAAAAAAGTTTGAAGATTAGTGTTTAGCATTTTACGGTTTATGCCAACGATTGAATATCCCCTCTAAAAGAAAGCTTATGTACAGGTTATTTAAAATAATTTTCAGAGGTTATGTCTGACAGGAATCCACTGGAGGGCAGTATACAGTAAGAATTATGGCTGGCTGCCTGGCATATTGATTCGTTTCAGAACATAAACGGAATATCACATTACCGCTTAATTTTTTTTTTAAGTGACGTACAGTTCTACTGCCTGTTTTAAAGTTTAAAAAGATTTCCCACATTTAGTACCTGGGTAGGTCTGTGTGTTTCCATTTGGTGTGAAGACTGAAGGAGCTGATTATGTGTTGAAAGTGTTTTTGTCTCACTGACAAATCAAAAAGTGTGAACTCAAGTCTCTGCACTTGGTTGAACAGTGATGAATTTCAATCAGGCTACACTTTAATTTGATACTTTATTTGCTCAAGGAAAGAAACCAGATTCCCAGAGATAGCTGTCATTAATTGAGGTTTGGTCACACTGGCTCACACACCCTGGCTCCAGAACATGGAGTAGGATGTTCTGGATCCTAAGAGCTGCCTGTGTAGCCTCCCCACTACCCCAACACACATGCCTAAGAAAATGTATTTAATTTGATTTCTGAGCATTAATTACACATCTGTGAGACAGAGCTTGAAATTCAACTCATTCATTTAACCGTGGAAAGAAACACTGCATCTGATTAAAACAATCATTTTTTGCTTATGGTAATGTTTGCCTTCCCACCCATAGTTTCTTTCTTATCTATCCATCCACCCATTTGTTCAATATTTTCTGTTCAATGGTGTATGCATTGTGAAAGCTCTGGGGTTAAAAAGTGAATATGAAATTTTGGTTCAGAAGTATGGAATAGGAAATAAATTCTTGTTTTATAAAACAAGGAAAGGTGGAAGTAGGTTGTATCTCTGAACCTGCAAGGGAAAGGTGGTCCTCTGCTATCCGTTGGCCATTTCTTAGAATGCAAAAGAGTCACAAAAGGGTGGAAGAATTTCTTGACCCTGTTGCTACTTTCCAGGCCACAGGGGCCAGATAAAGTTCCGCATTGTCAGTCTCCACTTTTGTTTGAGACAATGAGCATCATTTCTCGCTGGACAGCTAAATAGCAATCACAGACCTCCTGAGCAAAACAAAGCAGGGTCTGGGAAACAGTCTGTCAAGGATCTTTCTTGAGGCTGGTCCCGTAAAATCAGATGAACCATCTGTTGAGACGTGGTGGCAAAGTCAGTTGTTTCAGAGTGCTGGAGATAGGCGTCTTTAAAGAAGAATGTCTGAAGTGAAAAAGTGAAATATTAATGTAAGAGGTTGATGAAAATAAAGAGCAAGGTATTAAAACTCTGAGAGTAACCAGGCTAGTAGATTCCAAAACATGAGTGGTGGCAAATCTTTTGGATATGCAGGACTAGGTTTCTTTCACTGCAACCTCAAACTCTTGGGCTCAGCCTCCTCAGTAGCTGGGACTACAGGCACGTGCCACCAAGCCTGGATAATTTTTGTATTTTTAGTAGAGTCTCGCTCTTTAGGTCTCACTCTTGCTCAGGCTGGTCTTGAACTCCTAAGCTCCCAGGATCCTCCCGCCTCGGCCTCCCAGAGTGCTAGGATTACAGGTGTGGCCATCACGCCCCTCCAGGATTGGGTTTCTTGAAGCTCTGGAATAGACTGTCAGGGCTCTTGGTAATGTTGTCCAAGGTCAAGGTTGTCTCTCTTTTAAGTGTGTGCATCACCCAAGTATTTCACCAGCCTTCTTTAGTGGCCCAGATGGACTCCTCCTTAGTGTTCAGGGAGAAATCCAGCCCGTGCATGGTCTGCTGCAGTGGTGAATCCTTTGAGGTTTATATCAAGGCCTCAGGCTCCAGCCTGTGGGGCTTCTTCAGATTGTGGGGAAAAGGGCTAGGTCCTGGAAAACCTAGAGTTCCAGTGGGGATCTGGATAGTTATTTAGGCAGACTACACAGATAGTAAGAATAACCTTTTATACCTATTTTGGGAATAGGCCAATAATTCAAGAAAATTTTGCCATTTGAACAGACAAGACCAAATTCTATTTTATGTGAGTATAATATTTGATAGTAAATCTCCTTTCAAAAATCTTATAAATAAATTCATTATGGTAGGTAAAATAATGCCCCTCCCCCTCAATGTTGTTGTCCTAATCCCTGGAACCTGTGAATATGTTATGTTCATGGAGAATTAAAGTTGCTAATAATATTAAGGTTGCTAATCATCTGGACTTAAAATAACAGCATTGTGCTTGATTATCTGGTAGAGCCAATGTCACCACAATGGTCATTTAAATGTGGAAGTGGAAGGACAGAAGAGTCAGTGTCAGAGTGATGCCACACAAGAAAGACTTGCTTGATCATTGCTGGCTTTGAAGATGGAAGGGGGCCATAAACCAAGGAATCCAGGCAGTGTCCACAATACTGAAAAGCTAAGGAAGCAGACTCTTTTCTAGAGCCTCTAGAAGGAGTACACCATGCTTATATCTTGATTTTAGTCCAGTGAGACACATTTTGGACTTCTGACCTCAAGAATTGTATGATAATAAGTTTGGGTTGTTTTAAGCCACTAAGTTTTTGGTAATTTGTTACAGCAGCAATAGGAAACTAATACACCCCTCAAACTTGGTCAGCGTGGACCATGGCAAAAATAAAAAATCCCTGTCTACATACAAACCATCCACAACTTTCCATATTAATTCAGGTTTTGCCCTACATTTTCCTCTTCTCATTCTGGAACAATCAGTCATTTTACTTTAGGATAAAATTGCTCTCATTTCCTTAACACAGAACATTCCTTATAGTACAACTTCTCAATGTGCCAAAAGTGAATATGATGTTTAACAGACCCCAAAACATACTCTCTCTGTATCATAAAAATAAAAGGCAAAAATATATGAACTTAAAACTGTGCTTAGTAATTAACATTTCAGTATTATATCTTAGAAATGATCTAGGCATCCAGTGAATATTGATTAATTGATTCAATTTCATATCAGTGCAAAATTTTAAGTTACCTAAAAATCTTGGAAATTATCTTCAGGTTGGCTTACTATATGACAAACATGGTTTGAAATAAAGAGTTTGCTTATGCTGATGTCTGACTGCTGATAGCCTTTAAGCCTCACCTCTCCCTCTTTCCCTTCTGCCCAACATCTGGGCAAACTGATGAGAAAGTTCAGATACTTCCTCCTGTGGTGCTGCTGGGAAGTTCAAGCCATGCAAGCCCCTGCTTACACGTGGAAAACTTCACTCTAACCCCACACCCTGACCACCACGAAACCTCTAGCCAGTCTTCTCTCCTTGCTCTCTTCCAAGCCATTTTAGACCTATTTGGGAGGCCTTTCCTGTCCTCTCTGGAAAGCCTCCTTATGTGAGTAATAAACCTTCTGATATTTTCTGATGTTTGTGTGGCATCATCATCTCCCACATGAACCACGTTTCGGGTGGGTGTCCATTCCCTCTTTGCAGAGTGTCTCCAAAACACTGTTGAAATAGAATTTGTCAAAATAGTGATTCAGTTTGGTTAAACACATTTACATTTCTCATAACCTAAACATTCTGTAGAAGTAGTGCTAGCTTGCTCAATCAGTAAACCTGTACCTGTGTAGGAGAAACATACCCAAGTGGAAAAAAGCAATGCTTAACACTGCTCTGTTAGAGAAGACATCTCTGTTTTTAATTAAATCAAAATGATTAAACTACTCTTGTTTGCCAAAGGTTTGTGTAAATTTGTGAACTCGAATTCTTAAAGCATTTCCAAGTTTATTTTTATAAGGCTATGTCTTTTTTATATTGAAGTTATTTGAGGTTGAATTTCCTTAAATTATGGGAATTTTAGGAATATTCAATTTATATATATTTTTTAATCTCTAAGCCAATTGGAATAGAAATATTACATACTTACATAATGAGATGCAAAAGACTTTCTGACTTACAGGCATGTAAACATACTGACAGACACAAATAGTTTATAGCTTTATTTCCAAAATTGCATCCATCTGCCAAGCATAAGCACAGAAGTAAAAATTTTACTCCTCCAACTCAAAGAGCTGTTTCCTTTCCAATTGGGTACAAATTCCTAGTTGATTTGAGTTCAAAACAGACAAAAAGGTAAACAGAAAAAAGCTAACATACAAGATTCTCTTGTCTTTCAACCAGGAAAAATAAGATCACTATAAACAATTAATACATTTACAGAAATCATGAAATGATCACACCATGAAACCAAAAGAAACCAGCACCAGATATGAAGTGGGTATTCAAAAAGAATTAAATCAAATCCTTAAGATGCTGTAAATGGACCGGAGTCCAGAACACACGATCAGGAGCTGAACTCACTTTTGGATCCCCAGATCACCACTCAGGAACAGAGCACGAAAGCTCCCAAAAGGCCCTGTTACCTGGTAAGATTTGAAGGTGAGGACCAATCTCATCTGAGTAATGGCACCAAACCATGAAAGACAAAATGCACTAGGAAATTAAGGAAAGGATTTTATTCAGGCTGTTGCAACAGCGACAACTTTCATTAATTATTAACATCTGAAAGAAGAGGGAGAAAACTTGGGGTTGTATTAAACAAAGGAGTCACTGGGGAAGGGTGGAGGTGGAATGTGTGAGGACTTGGTGACCCTTTGTAGTTAGCTGGTTAGCTGCTTAACCATTTTGCTATTTTTCACAGCATAGAAGAATCACAAAGGGTGGAGGACTTCTCATTTGTCACTGCTTTCCATGAACAGAAGGATCAGGTGCAGCTCAACATTGTCACTTACAATAAGCTCTTTGACCATAGAAACCTGATACACACAGGCAAGTAGTGTTAGCCTTGGGAGGCTTTCCATGCCTTGTAACATCGGGTGCTACCTGGAAATTTGTGTATCCTTTAAAACAATGTGTTCTTTATGCACTGCATGACTTTGTGTATTTGAAGATTTTTAAAAGCTAAAAACACATTTGCCGCTTGTAAAAAATTTTAGATGCACTGTGAAAAGTAAATAACTGAACAGAAAACCAGCTTTTGACTTGCTTTCCATTGAACTTTCAAAGCGGGGAAGTTCAGTGATTTTAAGGACAAGTAGACATGCCCTAGAAGCATCTGCTATGATTGAGGGGAGATCACTGGCCAGGGTACTTGGGCATCTTTTAAAGCAGGCAATTTTAGCTTTGTTTGAAGAGAAGCTTTGAGAAAGCAAGGGCAGAGGAAGACTTTCTTTGGCACCCATGAGAACACCAGGGACTCAGGTAAATTAGATATTATGAATAATAGTTTGAAAAATGCTCAAGTTAGACCCAGTAGCATGGGCATTTTAGTCTGCAGAGTAGACTAAAGCAACTTAGCAAGGTAATAGAAACCGTATCTTCCTGGCCAGAGCTGTGTTTTTGTTGTAGCATAATAACTCAACCAGGAGTTCAGTATCAGCAGGGGTTTTGGGAAATGTTCAATGTGTATTTGAGAAAAATGAATATTTTATAATTGTTGATTTAGGGCTCTATGTACATCCGTCAGATTACTGTTGTTAATCATGATGTTGATGGTTATTTTTGTCTGTCTAAAAATCTACTTGTTCCATCCATTCTGAAAGATTTGTCAAAATGTTCCCACTGTAATGGTGAATTTACCTACTTCTGTCATTTTTTGCTTATATTTTTGAACTTACGCTTATTCATGCAAATGAATTTAGAATTGTTTCATTCTTCCAGTGAACTGAAACTTTTAGCATAACATAGTGAAAGTACTATTGCCTTAATTTTTATTTTATCTGATGTTAGTATAGTATATTCAAATTTTCTTTTGGTCAGCATTTGCCTTATATATTATAGCTACTTCCATCCTTTTATTTCAACCTTATGTTTTTTGTACCTTATGTGTCTCTTTCTCTTTGCATATAGCTGAATTCTGATACCCTTATGAAAATTTCTGGCATTTAACTGAAGATTTCAATTATTTTTGTCAATCTACTTCAATTTATTGTCAATACTAATATTGGAGGTATATGCATTTATCCCTACTCTTTCATTTTGTGTTTTTTATTTTTCTTATTTTTTTCTGTTTCTTTTTTTCCTTTTCTTTCTTATTTACAATTGATTGAGAGCAATGTCCCTCTTACCTCTTTTTTTCCCTGTGATTACTCTTAAACTTATAATAGGCATACTTAATTTAGAAAATTAAAATTTTCTACATATAGTCTGTATATATTCTCAATATTTTTAATCATTTTCATCATTCTGGGTCCAACCAGAAAAAAGAAATCACTAGAAATCTTTTGGTAGAAGGAATTTAATGCAGAGGATTGGTTGCAGAAGTGAAGGGAATGCTAAGAAGCTATAATATATGGAGGACAGAAATTCAGAGTTCAGCAATAGTAAAAAGTTGCTTCCACTTCTAGGGTTGGAGGGCAATGGGAAGACAAGTGTGAATGATGTAAATATTATATCTGCTTGCTAAGTCTTCAATTTCTATTAATCCACCCTAACAGTGTCCATCTCTTTGCTGTCTGTGTTCTCTGCATTCTGTGTAGTTTTGTCCAGTACTGTCAAGTTTACTAACTCTTATCTTAGGTGTGCTGTTGAACGATTTTAATTGGTTCTAAAATTTAAATGATTACATTATTCTTTTCTGAAACTTACTTTCAGTTCTCTAAAAAATCTGCCTGTTCATTTTTTTATGGTTTCTTGTTCCTGTTTTGTTCCATATTTTTGTTTAAAAAAATATTTGACATAATTATAATATAATTATAAAATTATATTATATAATAATATTATATTATTTCTATAATAATAGAAATTAATTATTCTTCACTTGGAAATTCTAGTGCCTTATGTTTTTGTAGATCTGATTTTCTTGTTGGTTGTTTTTTATGTCTCTCACTCATGGTGACTTATTTTCTTGTGTGTTTTATTTTTATTATGAACTTATATTTGTTGAAAGTGTTTCTGAAGATTCTTTAAATGTGGGCATGAGCATGTAAGAACCTTCAAGGAGTATTTATTTTTGCTCCTACCAGTACTTGGGGGAATTACAAACTTTCATACACTTTATAATTTTTGGTTTACAGTTTTAGAGCCATGAAAAGAGTCTAAATCAGACCCTAAATCCACATGAGTTCTGTCCAGTAAACAAGAATTCTCAAGAAAGATTTTTTTTTTTAAACCTCTACCTAGAATCCAGGCCAAGACAGAGAACTTTCTTGCCCACTGCTTTTGTGAAAATTTTTTGTTTTTAAGTTTTTCTTGGTCCTGAGAGTTTGTTTCTCCAAGATCCTGACTTAAGTGAGATGACCTTTAATCCAGCTCCCCTCTCTGCAAAGGCCCAAAGCTTGTTCCCTGCGCCTCCCTGTGCACTTGCAGGCTTCCTGAGCATCCTGCAGATCTAGGGCTCACTCACCGCCTCATCTCATGCTTCTGCTTTGCTCCTCTCCTCCAATTCTATGCAAATGAAGCATAGAATTATTTTTTCTCTTTCACACTTTCTCAAGCCTTATTCAATCTTCCAAAAGGGTTTTAACTATGCATTTATTAAGCATTTTTAGAAGTTACATTAGAGGAGGATACAAATTCCATTCATAAAATAAACTTGTGAAGTTGTTACCCTTATTTATTTGCCACTTAAATAAGGGTAGCAACTTCACGAGTTATCTTTTGTAATAGTACAGAAATACTATTCAAACAGTGTTTCTTTGTTTTTGCTAGTATTTTCCTCTACTTCCTATGTGTCAGTCTCTCTGATGAACACTTTGTATACATTATCTAATTCAATCTTGTGATAACTCTATGAAGTAGTTTTTTTTTTTTTTTTAGTAGAGACGGGATCTCACTGTGTTGCCCAGGCTGGTCTTGAACTCCTGACCACAAGTGACCACCCTCCTGCCTCTGCCTCCCAAAGTGCTGGTATTAGAGTCATGAGCCAACATGCTCAGCCTAGATATTACTATTATTAATCTCATTTTATAAGCTCAGAAATATTAACATACTATTATACAAATTATGTAAATAATATGTTAGAGATTTATTTGAAACCAAGTCTCTCTGAATATAAACCCCATGTTCTTAACCACGCTTCTGTAAAGTTGAGTGCAAACAGAATGAGTGGATGGCTCTAGACTCCATAAAGCAGTCTTCATAAAATCTTCACAATCATGAGCCAGAAGGCTGCTGCATTTTTAATCTTTGATTTTACTTCTAGGGATATGGTGATAAGACTTTGCAATTGAAATTCTAAAGATACTTTATTATTATTTTTTAAATTCTATTATTAATATATCAAAGTCTTTGCTAGGGCTTAGTAGTCTCCCATCAACTTTATCCCCAAATCTGTTATTTAGGTCTTTTTGAAACATTCACCTTAAAGCATGCTAAGTGACAGGTAAATAGGCATGCGAGAAAAGAGAGATGACAAATCAGACAGAATTTTAAATGGCATTAGAAACCCAGATGTAAGACCTTCTTCTTAGCATATTTTTGAAAGCATGATTATGACAGTGATAAGTCTTTTGTCTATGAAAGTGAATCCCAGTTAATATATGACACATGACATATCAAAAAGAAGACTTTGAGTAAGGAGAATGTGAGCCAGATTCCTCAGAAAGAAAATCATTCTTCTTCTGAGCTTGAGATTCCCCACAGCAAACTTTTTATCTGTGATCATTAATGAGAAATCTACAAAGCAGTAGAAGGCCAGCTTCAAGAAGAAAGGAGAAAATGAAGAAATGAATAGTTAGAAATTTCATGTAGGGATTTTTAAAAAGGAAATATGAATTGGAGAATTGACAATATCGGAGATTGGTCACTATAATAGGCACAAGGCAACATGCAGAGTTAAAAACCCCTGCAGCTTTTAATTTAATCAAGTCTCGTGTATTTATTTTTGTTGTTGCTGTGATTG